>CAJDSM010089699.1:9643-20916 GCA_903981925.1 Ostrea lurida
CTACAGATAAATGCAAATACATGGACGAAAATTTAAACTAGAAATAAATATAATAAGACATGGACAAATACTGAAAATATGCACCCGGTACGAAAACAGTAAGTTCATAGAAATTATCGTGAAAGCCTAAATTTTAGTAAATAAATTCAGATAGAGAAATGTAAATTTACTTTTACACTTAACGAGTTCTGCACCAAGTTGATGAGCAAATAAAATATCAAGTAAGTTATACAACAAAGAATCTGCCATACATGGATAGCACGAGAAAATATAGCGACCTACAACACTGTACAACCTAGACTACCAAAGCTTTAGGTGCATCAATCACCGCTTCAAAAATGGCACAATAATGTTATACTCATAAAAAAGTTCTGCACACATACATAGAATATACTTACAATTTGAGAGGACAGGGATGGAACAAAAAACTACAGGAGCTGTAGGTGAAGCATGCGGCGGGTCGCTGTCAACGACTGTGACTGACAGAGTGAAATCAAAGAGTTCCACTACAAGACAGATAAATCTAACTCAATAGCATATAATAATAGCTTGGACAAAGAGAGATAACTCTTGGTTTCATCACAATACTATAAGAATGGTTAATTTTAGTCATTCCTTTCTGAATGCACGGTATCAAAGCACTGTCTTTCATTTTCCAGTTATTAATTCGAATTGATGAATAAGAATAACTAACTGGGAAGCAAAGATAACAAACAGTGATCAATCTCATAAATTCCGTACAGAATGCAAAAAATAGAAATTGGGCAAATACGAACCCATGAACACACCAGAGATGGGAGCGGGTGCCTAAGACAAGAAGAATTCGGAGAAAATTAAATGGAAATACATAGTCCCCCTGCTACCGGTCTAAAAATCATTGGATCGCAACAATATTCAAAGCCCATTATATAAGTTCAGATATAGGGAAAATTTACATTATTTGTCGAATTTCAATGGTAATAACTTGCAAAATCAACAGATCGAAACAAACGTCAAACTTGACTTGTAACTTGTTATGGCAATGCAATGTACCAAAGATGAAAAGAATATCTGCATGCACAACCTAAAAAGGAAGTGGTCGGGAAAATTGATCATTCGTTTTATTTTTCTAAGCCCAAGGGTCATAACTTAGTAGGGGAAAACAACAACGGACCAAAACTAATATCCACAGAGATAATGTAACCGAAATTGATCCGCACCTTGTGGCCACCCACAATGGATTGTGTGAATACAGGGATATGGTACCACATCCACACACTCATTGATACTACTTGGTGCGGAGGTAAATAAGAGTTTTCACATATGGAGGTCGGCGTTAGTTTTCCTAAAGTCCAAGGATATTGTATATTAGGTCGAAGTGTGGTTCTCAAGTCGGTTTCTGAAACCAAATTCAATTAATCTTAGATGCTGTAGCTTGAATTATGGTAAAGCAATGTAACTTAACGGAATGGAGCTAATTTTGACCTAGGTTAATAAACGATATAATGCGTGTACAAAACTGGGTGGTCAATGATCATTTATACAGGTCCTCTAGATGTATGTGAGATCGTGCGACAGCGGAATTATATTTAGCATAACTGCACCAAGGGTTAGAATTATATCGTATAACCTGGGTAAAATTAGCTTCATTCCATTAATAATTTGATTTAAAAAATTGTATTCAACATTGTGTGATGAACAACTGTGCGAGATAATGAAGGATTTGAAATGAAGGTCGGCGAATTTTGCCGCAGCAACAAGTAGAAAACAATCACGTAGCAGTCAAATGCATTGTGACGTCATTCTAGGACGCTAACAATAGACGCAAGTTTGATTATACAAAATAAATTGACGTTGCTCATCGTGTTTTCAGCAGTCAAATAGCTTTGTAATCAAGTAAAATTAAATTATTAAATGAAATAATAAAATAAATTGGGGTAGCTATATATATAATATTATATATATATATATATATTATATATATATTATATATATATATTATATTATATATATATAATACCGTCCTATCCATAGCGGCCCTTAGAGCTACCTCACTCACATAGAATTGGAGTTGACATATCTGAGCGGAGATTGAGAGTTATATTATATATTACGGTAGTGCGAGAGGGTATAGTATATATATATTATTATATATCTATACCTTTATTATAATAAAAGAATATCCTTAGAAAACTAGAAAAAATAAAGTCTGGAAAACTGATAATTCATGTTAATGTTCTAATAAGTTGCAGATTGCCATGGATACGAACTGGAATTCAAACTTGACTCTATGACTGACAACATCTATTAGACCAATTCTTAACTTTACGTACACACCGTTATTTGTTACACAGTCAATTTTTGGAAGCGTTAATGTAATATTGAGAGTCATCAGGGCTTGTTGAAAAGGAAAATCCAATTTTTTTAATCTTACGTCTCTGTTCAATGTTTGCATATGCTTATTTTAGAAATATCCATGTGGCAGACTTGTTGGAGGAGGTTTCAGAAAAAGAAGGTCGATTAGCATAGTGATACAAATGTACGGAAAGTGGGGCACCGTGTCATGGACGAGGGTCTGGGATGATGGACGCTCGTGTGGTTTGTCAGAGTCTAGGTGTTTACTCGGAGATTTGCATGATTTTCTTACCATCAGTTCATAAATGTGTATATTGTTTATTGCAATATAATTGTTTATTGCAAGATTGGTATCTAATATGTAATACTTAATGGCTATGTAGACATCATTATATGGATTCACCAATGTACTGTTTTTTATATAGTTAGTCACCGTCAAACCAACTGTAACAGTACTGGGTCTTCTGTAGTTTAATGCACGTGACACGGAATGCTAGTTTGAGGTTTCATCTATCTCGCGGCTTTATAACATAGATCCACTGACCCAAAACAAATTATGCCACAAATGACACCCACTAATAATTTTTCAAATCTAATTTCAGTTGTGACAAAAGAAACAGTGGGTCAGAACCATGCATGTTATTAGTACAATCGTTTTATCATTACAAGCGGATTTCTATTTCAGATCGAAATATACTGACGTTTATTCCTTTTCATCAATATCAAACTTATTTCATTAGCATATAATTTTCCCCTTTCAGACACACTATTCCTCTGTTGGAACGCTACATCTTGGTGAGGCAACGGGTCTATATTGGATGTCATCCGTAATTGTTCTGGAGCGGCGAGCCGTTCCAATCAAAAAGTGGTGGTATAAAAGCAAACACTGGTGTTCCCATACAAAAACGATGCTGGTGTCACTGTAACGATGGGTAAGTAAAACTATTTGTACTTGTGTTAGTTATACTGACGTGAGGACGATAGTTATACTGAATGTTAGGTTATATTAACACTAAAGATGAATATTTTATACTGCTGATAAATTACCGATGCGATAATAGGACAACGTGTACACTACTGTGAAAAATTAATATACCGTGAAGTTATACTGTAGAATTTTTTAGGGTTACGTTTTGTCGAGACTTTAAAAGTTTCGCTGGGTTTTTGATATATGAACTACATTGTGTTACATTGAATAGTTTTTGTGGCTTTGATTATTCTTGAGATATTTGTACTCACGAAATCCGTTTCGTAGTTCAACCAAGTATAATAATTTACAGCATTCAATGATCTTTCTTCCATCTGGTCAATTGATTGATTATTTATTGTTCTACATCCCACTTAAGAAAATATTTCACCTGATCATGGTCAACTGAATCTAGAAATACACCATGAGCAATTCAATTGCAATAAATATATATCCACATTTAGACTAAGACACGCAAGTTATAACTACTTTGCTTCTTTCTTCAAAATCATTCCTCCCATAAGTAGATGTCGCTTTTTATGGCTGTACCAGTTTTCATATGAAACGGAATTATAACCGCTGAGAGAGAGTAGGTAATAGTAATGGTCATTCTCACGATACACGCTACTATATATATATATATATATGTATATACCGCACCACAAGTTGAGGCCAGAGCAACACGGGATCGCATGAATAGCAATTATATATAATCACCAAGAGTGTGTGATCTTGAGTGGAACATCCTTGCGGGATTTGAAGCCTCGCCATTAGCATGCAATAGAGAGGATGTCCCTCTCAATCATATTGTTTCGCGTATAAAGAATAAGTAAGAGTCAGTACCATTTATGACAGAAGTGTAAGGTATGGAGGTCAGAGTGTAGTGTTATAGACTACCAATTCGCTATTTTTCACACATTTGTACAGCAAGGTTTCAACTCAGAGCGTGTTGCGTACTTGGCCCAGAGAGAGAGCATATGTAAGACTTGGTTGACGGTATGTCGTTGATACGTAGATGCTGTGCGCATCTGCAGTGTACACTTTCGTTGTAAATCATATATATAGATCGATCGAGTCCGGCGGAAATTTATAAGCCTTATTCATTTCGTTGATATGACCCTGTCAAATCTGTTCTAAACGCACGCGCATCAGATTGATAAAGGAGATGCTTACGGTCGCTCCTGAGACCAGCTCACGCTGAGCTTTATCCCGACCTTCTATGGTGTGGTTGTTGAGCTCCGGTGGATATAGGCAGCCAGGGGTCTCTCATAAATATATGGTATAGATAGCGAAGATTAGATATATGGATATGTGTTGTTGTAAAAAGTAAATTTTTTGTTTCAACTCATGTCAATTTAGGTCTGCTGATGTTAGGAGGGGTCTCCGTCTGAGTAGTGTCGACAAGAGATGTTTAATGATTTTAACTATCTCTTATGGTTTGCAATGTTAAATATGATATATATCTCTGTTTTGGATAGAGATATCGTCCATTCCTATTAATTATGGTGGCACATCACAAAATGCGGGTGGTTTAAAGACTTCTGGAAAACGCTACAAAAATGTACGTTACGAATTTAAAAGACATTTGGAAAAATGAATTCTTGATTGAAGAGGCTTTATCATCTTTCATGTTATATGTATTTTCGTAATGCTTCATTATGTGATGGCCTTTTAAAAGGAACAAAGAAATTGTGATACTTCAGGGAAACTTTTTCTTTCCCCAGGATAGATTAAAAAGATCGACAATATATTTGATTCTGATTTAATTTTAATGTAGTAATGAAATTCTGCTTCACGAATCCCTCTTACAATCATGGATAGCAGTCAATAACTCTGTTCAAGAAGTGTGCCCTCTGAATGCTTACTTTTTTGTTGACATATAGCCACACGCCGCGAGCACAACCCGTACTCACACACTGTTGAGTACAGATATAGGGCTGGACCTAGAGGATCGTATATAGAATCTTGTGTATCCTAAACTATATGTTCGTACTCCTACGTGTATTATCGCGCATCCACACTAGTAGGCTAAGCGCGATATATTGCACTCACCTGATAGAGGTTAAACGTTAGCACCTTCCACACACTCGAGATGCTCTACGAATAAGTTGAGGTATTTCTGACGAGAGCTAACATGGCGATGGACTATCAGCACGTGTTGAAAAGAAAGTGCAATCTGGGGTGCTTTAATATACTTAATTACTTAACTTCTTGAATTGTACACCAAATAAACGCACACGTAAACTCGTTTCACACAGAAATGTGGTAAACAGTACGTAAGTAAGAAGATACGAGTTAATCAAATTCACTCTGCTAGTGGTTGTTGTCATGCATTTATGGCTGTTTCAGCACCACGTATAGTATTCAACCGTATATATATATATACTATTGCATAGTATCATATGTATATAGATATGATTCAATTTAGTTTAATGATATACACGTAACTTCTACTGACGCAACTCCCAGATCAGTCTAATGTGAAAGTTGAATAGCTACTCTTCTAATTTCTATCCTTTTAATCTCATTTTTCGATGAATCATAATATTTTAGTAATTAGTCTTTTCCTTTATTGTGTTTGACACCTTAAATGATTCCGTATTGCAACATATCTGGCAAGCAAGGAATAGGAAAAGCCTAAGAAAACGGGTAATAAAGTCCTTTTAAAGCCCTTTTAAATCACTCTCAAATTTATGTTGAAAACTTGGAAATGTACGTTACTAGCTGTATCGTAACACATCATCCCCGGCCAATGTTCCAGGAAACACTTTAAGTCAAGAAAGACAAATTTCTGTTGATGCAACATGGTGTTTTTGCCCGTGATTCCGTGAAGTGACGGCATAGATGATGTCATAAGTAAAACATCCAGTATAAGAGAAGAGAAGAATCCATAGTCACGGCGCATAGTTATTATAGCGTCATGTTAACACTCATACATACACGCTAAGAGGTGTACAAATCTACTCCCATTATTAATGTATGAGAGTGAAGTAATTGGCCTTATAGGAATCGTCATTGCTTTGTCTTATGAGTCAGCCTTATCTTACTGTCGCAATTGTATGTTCACTCTGACAATCGCTTGTAGGATTCTAGTTTCAACAGACAGCGCATGATAGGATTAGAGAATGCTTTTTGGAAAAACGAGTTTGTTGAGAGAGGTGTCGGAGGCAGGTTGCAAAAAGTTGGTCTGTTCTCACAGGTAGGTGTTAGTAAGCGTGAGACAGATATTATTCAAGTAACCGTACGATGTGTCGATACTGTATTGTATTATGCCGGTAGAGAGAGTTGTATTATTGAGATATGATATGTGAGGAATCGATAGGTGGAGAGGTGGAGGGTAAGACCAGGCGTCGAGTCAATGCCATTGCTAGTTCTGTCGCAGAGTATAGTTCATAATATTAGATATCATTTTAAGGTGATGATATATACACACTCGGTTAGCCGGTCTGAATATACATAACGAGGAATCTGCTGATAGATAACTCACGCGCGATATATCGTAATATATTATAGATCTTGAAGGGGAGGGAGGAAAAGAGCAGAGGATTCCTATAGACAGGGTGAGAAATAGCAATTAAGCTGATAAAGTCACTTTTGCTCACATTATAAGATATATAATGATTATTTTCCCAGATAGAGAGGGGTTAACCACCCTCTATTGATAGAGTTAAGCAAATTCATTTGACGGTATTTATATATATATATATTATTTTTGAAGTAATGGCCACATGATGAATGTCTATTCAAAATAAGATGCCGCAGAATATGATAATATGTTGAAACGTAGAAAGATATATAAAATAGCTATGCTGTTTAAAAACAACTTTTTGGGCACCTGCAATTTCGAATCTTGTGTCACAGTCTGCTCTTAATATGCGCAAGACAATATATAATAGTTAGCACAGAGCATAGAGGCGTGATTATTAGAGTGCTGGCATTATATCAATTGAAGTCACCACGATTGCGTACTCTTTGTGTAGAGTTGAAGATAAGGTGGTGATGTGTGAGTCATGTAAGGAAGGGCCGCAGTTTGAGTTGTCCAGTAAGAGAGAGAGGATTTCGCGTTTCGGGGGGCCAGCACTATAGCACCACTGAATGCGCATAAATACGTGATTGGGATGATCGTTATCGTTGTCTCTTAAGGACTAGATGTTTATTGGATGATATTATATCGAATCTTAAATTTAGGATGGTACACTGTATGCGCCACACACTCTGAGGAGGTGCTTACGTTATGTCGGTATTGGATATAAAAGTGTTCTGGAACATTCGGCCGGGGATATGTGTAATAGCAGATATGATGCTGAATCTGTTTAGCCGTAACGTGTGTGGATATAAATATATATATACTAGTATATTTGTATGGAGGAGAGAGGCTTTTAACAAGGGATATATACTGTCCGACTGGAGCTTTTGCCTTCACAGCTACGCTCGCTAAGATTGTTCTCTCTGTCCTTGCTTATCGCCAGATGTTGTTTGTCGAATGTAACGAACTTCATTTAAGGGTTGATCAAACACAATAAAGCTAAACGACGCTATATTCCTATAAGAATAATTAGTGAATTCATCTCAGCTAGACTCTGAAGAATATGTGAAGACTCAAGATTAGTGATATGTTCGAATTAAAAGGTAAGCTATTATCAATACCACATGGAATGAGTAAAAGTGTATCATAAAACTAAAAGTGTTGAATAAAACATGTAGTTCAGATTAGTTTATTGTGAGTTTCAACAGAACTGAAATTGAGAGTTTTTAGCGGAGAAATGTGCATAGCGCGATAATTATATATATGATTTTAGCGAGTCATAAGAATATAGATGACTCCTCAGAATTTAGTGCTAAGATGGAGTTATCGGTTATATGTGTTCTGACGTGAGATGGAATAGATGTACTAAGTCGAACTAAAGCGCCACGCTTCCTCGCTCGCCTGCAGATATATTTCGGAGGCTGTAGCAATTTCAATAAAAAGTAAAATCCCCAGATTGCATTTTCTTTTCATGTTTTTTCATCGTAACTCGTCAGAATTTTAGCAAGTTTTGGAATAGATATTTGACTTTGTAATGTCGTTACATTTGACTGACCTGCTTCAAGATTAATGTTTCACGTAAAGACCTGTTAATACCTTTGCTGGAAAATACCCCGAAAATAATTTGAGCGTTTCCTTCCTTTTCAAAAAAGTAGCATTCAGAGGGCACACTTCTTGAACAGATATACGCTAAGCCATTGTTGTAAAAGGGTTTGAAGCAGAATTTATTAACATTAAAATAAAAAAATGTCGTCTTTAATCATCTGGGGAAAGAAAAGTTTCCCTGAAGTATCAAATTTACCTTTGTTTTAAAAGGCTCACATAATGAAGATTAGAAAATACATATAAAACATGAAAGTGATAAAGCTGCTTCAATCCAGAGATTATTTTCCATGTCTTTTTAATCGTAACGTCATTTTTGTAGCGTTTTTCCAGAGATTAAGAACACCCATTTTGATTGTGCCATATATTAAAGAATGACGATATGTTTACGTGGCGAAAAATTTATTATATGTTAAAAATATTAACTATTCGTCTATAATCGAATCCAAATAACTATATGCTAATGAATTAAAAATGCTTATTTTTTACAAAGAGATAAACCCTCTCAAGTGCACCCATCTCTTTTATGAGAAGGGTTTGGCATTAAATCGTGACCCTGTGACCCCCTGGACCCACCATCTCTATCGATTGGTCGCGGACCTCAGGTGTCTAGAGTGAGTTAAGGTTGACATCATCTCGCTGTTCAACACTCGGGTCTGTAATCGCCTCTCATATTTCCTCTTTCCTTTCGCCGGTGATCGTCTGTTGAGAAAGGATTTGATTAGGGCTTCCAGCGGCCGGCTCAACGCAGCTCAAATGCAAATCACACGAGCCTGTGATAAATCTGGACTGGTTCTCTCCGCCGGCATTGGATCTTCCCGCTGATTACGAGAGAATGTTATTCACTTATCAAAATCTTAATGGATGTCTCAACGTGTCCAGCAGATAGATTGGTTAATCACACACCCTTGTGTTTCTAGATATATACAGTTTACACAGTACATTACACATTGAAACCTTGTGCATGTATTTCTAACTGTTCAATAAGGGGAATTGGTAGGTCATGTTTTACAATATTGATTTGATTCTGATGGTTACTACTCTATTATATTCTTTGTTAGAGGAGGCGAGAGACTCGGTTTGGTCTTCAACGTTTGATGGGAGGTTGTGTCGTTATCATGTCAACAGTGGTGATATTTGTCTTACACCCTGCGTGGATTTTGTTCAGGGATCCGTGTCTGCCTTATTCTTAAATTCTGTGTTTTTTGTTGGATTTATGCCGAATGACCATTAAACTTGTTTCTTCACATATAAATCGTTTCATATGGAAAATGTACATTCGCCATAAAAAGCGGACATCTACCTTATGCGGAGCAACTGATTTTTTGAAGAAAGACGAAAGGTAGTTATAACTGCGTGTCTAGTTTAATGGTGGATATATTTATCGCAATTGAATTGCTCAGTGTATTTCTAAGGATTTCAGTTGACCATCATCAGTGGAATATTCTTAAAGTGGGAATGTAGAACAATAAATAATAATCAATTGACGCACGATGGGAAGACAATCATTGAATGGCTGGTCCAAATTATTATACGGTTGCAACTTGAACGGATTTCGTGAGTACAAATATCTCAAGAATAAATCAACAACCCACAACAACTATTCAATGTACACAATGTATTCATCATATCAAAACCAGCGAACTTTTAAAGTTCTCGGACAAAGACTAACCTAAAAAAATTCTACAGTATACTCTGATGGTCCAGATATTTAGCGTCGTTCATTGCTCCTAGGTTTTTTTGTGATTTCGTTTGTTTGGTGTTTTTTTTCTATTATATTGATTTTTTCCCACTAGTAGTGTACCAGTTGTTCCTATTTTTTTTTCCATCGGTAATCTTAAATTTTCTATCAGTATACAAATATTTTCATTCTTTATGTGTTTTTATAAACCTATCCATTTAACTATGTAATATTTGTACTACTTCGTCCTCACCGTCAGTAATATGCTAAAACAAGTACAATAGTGTTACTTACACACATCGGTACATGTTGACAACCACATCGGTTTTTATGGGAACACCAAGTGTTTGCCTTTTATACACAACTTTTTGGATTGCAGTATGCTCGCGTTCCAGGAACCATTGACGGATGACATCCATAATAGGACCCGTGCCTTCACCAAATGTAGCGTTCAACAGTACGGAAATTAGTGTGCTGAAACGGGGAAATTTATAATGTATCGAAAATGTTTATATTAATGATAATGACTATAAAACGTCAGTATACTTCGATCTGAAATAGAAATCTTGTTTCGACTAAAAGATTTCTAACTAACGTGTCATGGTTTGAAAACCCCCTTCGTTCTTTTTGTTCACAAACTGAAAATTATAGATGAAAAATATACTAGTGGTGTGCTTTGTGGCAAATTAGTTTGGCAATGGGATAGTTTAACAGTCGCGCCCGTATATGAACCTCAAAACTAGCATATTCCGTGGGTCAACGTGATTAAATCTACAAGATGAATACAGTACTGTTACAGTTCGTTGTTACGTGATATCGCTATATAAAAACCGTCACATGGTGAAATTGTATTGATGTCTACATTTTGGATTAGTAATTCAATATTAGCATTACAATTCTGCAATAACAATTATGAATAATTACATATATAACACATTTTAAAATGCTTAGAAAATATAAATCAACCGATAAAACCTATGCACTCTGACTAAAGCCACACTGCGCGTCATTTCATCCCAGCCCTCGTCACAGCAGCGGTGCCCCAGCTGTCCGTTCATGACACTTTCTAATCCGACCTTCTTTCTGAAACTCCTCCACAAGTCTGAATGGATAATTCTACATGGAAATAAAGCATGCGTATAGTATGGCAGAACTTCATCAGG
>CAJDSM010089724.1:0-11507 GCA_903981925.1 Ostrea lurida
ATATTGCATGTCCTAAATATACCACCGTACGGTTGCGTGTTGTAAACAGGCTTACCGTTTGTGACGTCAAGGTTCAAGGCGACTCAACCATTTGGTTTTAGGATAATATAAACGCAACATGCCTAGATTTCAAAACTAAATGCAACTTTGAAATTTAAGAAATAAATACAATGGTTCTTCTTTTAAAGTTATTCGTTGAAATACTGGATAAATGTTGTAATAAATTAAGATTTTCATCATTCAACTTTCTTTTTTCCCCAGGGCTCTGTCCCTTCCCTCTCTTTAATTGTTCGATTTTCACATTGATCGCTCTGCAGTAGTACATATTCGTTATACGGATTTATGGCAGGGTATACCCTGCCAAGAATCCATATAACTAATAATATCCACCTAGATACAATTGTAATGATATCCACCTGGCAACAATAGATGTCATACTGTAGTATTCACCTGGACACAAGACATGTTTATTTTTATTTCGGTAGTACTGCTGATAAATTTCATGAAAAATTGACAGTTTAAAGTTCGTAATTAAATTAAAAGCATTGACTATAATCAATCCTATAATAAAATGTACTTGGACACAATATGCAATATTTACCTGGATCAAAATAGTATAAAATGGTAGCCTCATTGAGAACTTTAATATGATAGAATTTATACTAACAACAATATCGTCAACGGTTATTTCATGTCTAATAGAGATGGTAACCTAGTTTAATACGATGTACGTGTATTTTCTATGATATCTAGCACATTAAGCTTGCACTGCCGGTGACTGTATAACGGTCATCTATAAATGACATATTTTAAAAATTGTTATCAAAAACCTTCCATAAAATCGAACGATAACCTGGATGACAATGCATTGTTTCAATTACCTATTCATTGCTAATAAACAAAACAAACATAAAACAAACAAATAAAAAGAAAAAATCATTCGTTAGAATTTGGTTTTATTTTTATTTTCAAAATTCAATTTGTTTTGCATTGAATTCAGAGGGCGTTTAGCTTTTATTGACAATCAAAAACAGCATATATTTATGAAGGACGAAACCTCATTTCATGAATGTAGATAAATCAAAGAAAGTCTCAACTTACCCAGTACATAGCACGTCAGTAACGTTAAAATAAGGAAACGACTAAGATCTTGTAACATTTTGAAAGTGGAAAAAAATATGGCGAAAGAACGTTAAATATAATTTGATTAATGAAGTTGTCACGGGCATTTACGCGCAGCGTATCAATTTTCGTCATTGAAATGATCATAAAAATTAATATAAAACATTTACAGCCGTATTTGAAAATCGTTAATTTCATAAGAAGTTATTTATGTATTTTATCTTATTTAAAATATGTGTGTTTTCTGTATGAATAGGCAAATTGACATTGTTAGAAAGAGAACATTCGTAAATTGACATTTTTTCATATTTAATTACACTTCTAAAGCATTCAGATCTAATCTCTGATCTGATTTTGATAAAAATGGATTAAAAACGGGAAAAGAAACATGTGGCAATCCTGAGAAGATTTGTTAGACAATAATTTCAGACGCACATTTAATGTTCCACATCACGGACTCCATCATTTCATCTCGACACGCCCCACTTGTTACACCGGTTCAGAGTGGGCTTTAAGTGGGGGAAATCACCCGAATAATTGTAAAAGGACATTCTAAACTTTAAAGCAATATTTCTTTTTAAGTTAATAACTTTTAGTCAAACGTTTCAATTTAACTTTTTTAATTGCAGGATATTTCTAAATGTATCGATTAATACTAAAGCGCTGTAGGTGGGTGAAATGCACTCTTTGAAGAAAGAGAGGTGTAAAAGTAGGCCGCCCACTCCGGACGCTTGTCACGGACTTTACAGTCGTCATTCTTTTAATATCAATGAATTGCGCACAATCGTGTCCTATTCTAGTGAAACTGTTAAGTCATTGTTTTCTTCAGTTTATAGTGTTACCATGGGATCAGTGATGTATACTCATAATATACACCACAACGGTGTGTTGCACCTGCTTCTTCATTAGTTTGGACAATTTTTTTTTCGGGTGGCGGGGGGGGGGGTGTTGGGTGTTTGTTTGTTTTTCTTTCTTTTTTGATTTTTTTTTATTTTTTTTTCCCATTTGGTTGGGGATGTGGGGGTCGTTTTATTTATTTATTCATTTACATTATCATGGTTCGGGGACTAAAAAGTCAGCATTGTTTCATACGATAATTAAAACGATATGCTGCTTACATATGTACGTAAATGAACCAATAAAATTGCGGTTTAACAAGTAAAATTGAATTATAAAGTTATTAACGAATTATCTATCATTTCTTAACATTTTCACCAGTGTGAGACCCGGCTTTACCTATGTGAGACAGGCATGTGAGATTTTTCGATCTCACACTGCTTGCCGACGTCATTCAGTGTGACCGTTCATATTATCCTATGATTTACATGTACGTTACACGGTAAAGCAAAACGTGTTATATTGTTTCGTTAAATTTCAATTTGATAGAGCTTTCTGGCGGACAGTCTTGATTTGTTTAGTTTACACTTTTAGTGTAAACCATTTTAGGGTATATGCTCTTTCTGCCTTTTTCATTAGTTTTGGTTTTAAAGTTGAATTAAAGATATCGATAGTTGTAAATTTCATCAAAGCTCCCGGTTTTACGCATTAATCAGTAAATAAAATGTGAGAAAAAAATAATCCTTCATTATTTACTCGTGTGGGATAGGGAAAGCCTCGTCCTAGACTGCGAATCTTGTCCCCTCGGTTGAATTTCCCTATCCCACACTCGTAAGATTCTATTAATCTCATTAATTTTGCACATGTTTCTTAAAACTTCGTATGAAGAATAGATCTAACATGTAGCAGTGTATCTTAGGGATGCCAGTCAAATAGCTCAATAAACCGACATCAAATGCAAAGCTTTATCTGCCGAACATTCCAGTCCTTGATTTATTATATTGTACATGTAGAGTGAGACGATACATCTTTATATATTCATTGTATACAAATATATTCCATGTATGTCATTCTGGCTTTTTTATGGACTGTATTATTTTTTTTCTGCTACATGTATAAAGTTTATGTATCCGTATACCATTGTAAGGCGATGGCGAGATTCCCATTCATGATTGATTGCTATTTAAATGAAGTACATACTTCTTTTTACTACACTAACACACGTAATTATTCTTGCACCATAGTCCATTTCAGCCACAATCACGGACTCGTGATGATCAAGAGTGAAATGTGTGCGTTTTGATCGTGCATTTTAATAACAAACTTTTATATAATATATATAAAAACAACCAATCAATAGTTAGTGCGCATGCACCAAGAAACAAACAAACACACCGTAGCTATGCGTCCCTGACATTACAAATACAGGAATGCACGGATATCATTATTTTGGGGCAAAAGATAGTTTGGTTGATTGCATCCGAAGAAAATTGGATACTAATTGTTCAGCTGATGGAAATATTCTCTCTGAAGCCACAAGGGAGGCCGACAGGGACCAAAACAGGCCAAGGTTTTATTAGTTGTATTGTGTTATTTATTACCAATAACTCTACAGTTCACAGGTTTAACGCTTTTACACGGTATAAATAAACAGAGCTATACACATAAGTTATACATAAAATACAATGCGGGTAAGGGAAGTGGACGCGATTCATTCTATGTATCAAGCTGATTGTAGTTTAGGGGCTTCGTAAGTATCACACGAAAAATCTATTTCCATCTGCTTTACAATTGTTCCGAGAACGGGACAGTTTTCACATTGATCGCTCTGCAGTAGTCGAAACATATCCCGTTATATACGGAGATTTATGGACAGGGTATAACCCCGCCAAGAATCCATATAACCTAATAATATCACTCCTAGATACAAATTGTACGAATGACTACATCCCCTGCAACAATAAGAATGTCATACTGTAAGTATTCACACTGCGACACAAGACATAGTTTTATATTTTATCTGAGTAAAATACTAGCGCTATGTAAAGGATTAATCATGTAAAAATTGACAAGTTTCGACATACTTGATAAGGTTATCTTTCGTAATTAAAATTCTAATGAGTGAGCAAACGAATGAACTTATGCTGAGATGAATCCTAAAATAGAGAAAATGTAAACGTTGGAGCACCCTCCACACTAACTCGTGTGCTACATTATGTCGTTACTGTCTATGTGATTACAAAAATAGTACTATACATCCGGATAGCCAATCATAGTAAGAACTTTAGGTCATGAAAATTATGAAGTCTGCGAAGAAATTTAGGACCACTAACCATGATCAAAATATCAGTACACAAACCAAGGTTTTATATCAAATGGTCTAACCTGAGACAGATATGCTGTAACAAACCACCTACGTTTAATACGCATGTTACGTCGTTCACATTTAATTCTATAGATATAAGCACAATTAAGCGCTATTGCACTAGACGAGAGAGTCTGGTGACTGTTCTATAGAATAACACGAATTCACATAGCACTATAATAATGACATGTTATTTTAAAAACTTGTTATCGAAAAAAACCGCTTATTCTCATAAAGAATTGACGAGTAAACCTGGATGACAATCGTAAAATTGTAGTTTCTATAATTACCACATTAAAGTTTATTTATCTCATTTGTACTTTGCTAATAAACAAACAAACATAAAAACAAACAATAAGAAAGTAAAGAGAGACAATCATAATCGTAATAGAAATTTGGAGTTTTATACATTTATATATTATCAAAGAATTCCAATTGTTTAACATGCAACATTGAATTCATGGAGGGGCGTTTTAGCTTTTATTGAACAATCGAGAAACCCACAGACACGACGCACCCATCTTATGACGGAGCGGAAACCTCATTTCATGAATGCCACAAGACTACCACCAGGTTCTATAAATAAGAGTGAGAACTTTCAAACTAGACACCGCGTCGCTGATTACTAGTCACAATGTCCCTATCAGTTTAAACTGTTTATAGGAAACGATCTTAAGATCTCATGTAACATTTGAAAGTGTGATACAAAGATCACCTAGGCACGAAAACAATCCCAGGCATCTGATGTCTACTTATATAATACTTTATTGACAATGAAAGTTTGTGCAGGGTCTATTTTTGAACTGTGGTCAAAGCGAGTCTCAATTTCGTGCATTGGAAATTAGATACGCCAGTAGGAAAAATAATAATAAAAAACATTCCACCAGGCCGTATATTCGCGAAAAATTCACGTATAATCCATTCAAAGAGGAGCAGTTATTTATCGGTAATTTTTGTCATATTAGTTCATATTTATAATTTAAAAAATAGTGTGGTGTTTATTTTCTGATAATGATAAGGCCAAATTGAGTCACAATACATAGTTAGAAAGAGAAGCATGTGGAGCACATATCTGTTAAAATATAGAAAGGAGAGGAGTTATTTCCTGATGTATTTGGTTACACCGTTTACTTGTAAAAGCATTATCAGATTAATCTCTGCACGGCATAGATGTAATAGAAAATAAACACACTCCCTCCTAAGGTATGTTAAAAATCTGTGAGTTCGCAACGAAAATGAGAAGAGAACATGTGGAACAATTCCGAGAAAGATTTGTTAAGAAACAAATAACTTTTCTAGGACAGCATCACATTTAAATGTTCCACATCACGGAAATCCATCATTTCATCCGACACAGACGCGCCCACTTGTTACACCGGTTCAGCAAGTGGGCTTGTTTAAGGTAGGGGGAGAATCTAGCGCGGCACGTAATGACATGTAGAATCACGTAAGGCAAATTCTAGCACAAATGTCCTTATAAAAGGCAATATTTCTTTTATAGTTAATTAACTGCCGATTATGAATCAGATAGCGAACAATTTAAAACTTTTTTTAATCTGCAGGATATTTCCTAAATGTATCAATTAATACTGAAGCACCGCACAGCTTGTAGGTTGGGTGAATGCACTCTGGTTTGAAGAAAGAGAGGTGTAAAAAAGTAGGCCGCCACTCCGAGGACAGCTTGTCACGCGACTTTACGCGAGGTGGTCGCGTTCATTCACTTTTAATATCAATGAAATATGCGTTCAACAATCGTGGTCCTTATTCACTAGTGACAGCAACTGAGTTAGTTTTTCATTGCTGTCTATATATAGTCTTCAGTGTATTTATAGTGTTACCTTCGCACTTATTTTGGGTATAGATAGGGCTCTCGATGTTTGAGCAGTCATAATATACTAACGGCACAATGAACAGGATGTGTTGACCACCTGCTTCTTCATTAGTTTGGACAATCGTTTCTAGATATTTCACTGTTGCGGGGTGTTGGGGGTAGTTGGGGGCACTGTTGGGTGTTTGGTTTGTTTTTCCTCCTTTCTCTCTCTCTCTCTGATTTTTTCTTTTATTTTTTTTTCCAAATTTGGTTTGGGCGGGGGGGGTCGTTTGTGTTTTGTGGTTTACTAATTCATTTTAATGTTATCCCTATGTGGCGGGACTTAATGACCAACAGGCGAGCTAATTATGTTTTCCATCGATAATTAAAAACGAATGCTGCTTTTAGATCCTATAATGTGACTGTCTAGAGAATGAACCAATAAAAACTCTGCGTGATAAGACACAGTCACCAGAACTATTGAACATTGATAGGAGGATACAAAAATATTGTCAGTTATTAACGATAATATACGTTATCATATTCTTTACATTTTTCAACAACCAGTGTGAGACCGGCTTTACCTATGTGAGACAGGCATGTGAAGATTTTTCGAATCTCACACTGCTGTGCGACGTCAATTTCAATTGTTTTGAGCGTCATATATTAATTCCACATGATTTACATTATTACGTTACACGGTAAAGGCAAAACGTGTTATATTGTTTCGTTTAAATTTCATTTGATAGAGGCTTTCTGGCGGAACAGTCTTGATTTTGTTTAGTTTACCCTTTTAGTGGTAAGAACCATCATTGTTAGGCGGTTATAAACGCTGTTTCTTGGCTTTTCTGAGGCTTTTTCAATTATTTTTGGTTTTTAAAGTTTGCGAAATCAATATTAAGACGAGAACTATAATCGATAACATAATGTATAAGTTCATCCATAAGCCTCCCGGTTTTACGCACTAATCAGGTAAATAAAATGTGAGAAAAAAAAATAAATCCTTCATATACTTTCACCATCTCTGCTTGTTCTGTGTGTGTGAAATAGAGGAGAAAGAGTATCCTCCGTAACATCCCTGAGTAGTATGGGAAAGAATTATACTTAATCGTCTTCATATTAAACTTTGCGAATCTTAATGGGTCCAATCTAATATGAGTCAACACAATTATGAAATGTAATAGATACCCAATGTAGCTGACTATGAAAAAAGTAGCATTATCCTCGTTATCTAGCTTAACATTCTAGTGTATGAATTTCCCTATTCCACGCCCCTCTACAACCTCGGTAAGTTATGTGTCGATTCAATATGTAATGGCCTCTCAATTAATCTTTGATTGCACATGTTTTCTTAAAACTTGTGTTTACATGCCGCTCCGTTTACGCTCTTTCGTAGATTCAAAGAAGAATAGATCTAACATGTAGCAGTGTATCTTAGGGATGCCAGTCAAATAGCTCAATAAAATAGACACATAAGCGGACATCAATGCAAGCTTTATATCTGGCCGAACATTTCCAGTCCTTGATTTATTATATTCTGCACACGTGACGGGTGTTAGAGCGCATGAGACGAAATACAATTCTTTCAATAATTCATTGTCACTACAAAGGAATAGTAGTCGCTTTTGCTCAGTGCACCTTCCACCTTCTTGAGGCTTTTTTATGGGAGCTGTATTATTTTGTCTATCTTCTTTGGCCACTACATGTATAACCAGACACGCGTTTTCATGCACGTACCTACGCGTATTTGCGCGAGTGAAGGCCACGCGAGAATTTTTTCCATTCCATGATTGATTGCTATTAAATGAAAGTATGCATCTACAATATCTTTTCTTTTATGCTAACATCTATATCATAGCATTCTGTCTGTATATTAATTCTTGCCACCGAGAGAACGCCATATTTTCAGCGGCCCAATAAGCTACGTGAGATCAGTCTCGGTTGATTCGTATCATATCTTCGCCTGATGTTGAACGGTGCGTTTTGTAATATCGTCCTGTGTATAGCATGTTTTGCATATATAGAGCAATAAGCCCTGGTTATATAAATATATATAAAAACAACCCACACCACACTCTCTAATTAGATGGCGCATGCACGCAAGCAAGATAACATACACAAAACAGACCGTACGCCTATGGCGTGCCACTGACATTACAAACGACAATGCGAAATGCACTGGATATCCAATCTACTATTATTATTGGAGCGCAAAAAAGATATTTTGGTTGATTGGCCATCCGTACAAGAAAATTGGATGATCTGGCACTAGTATATGATTCCAGAAGCTGATGGAAATATTCTCTCTGAAGCCAACAAGGGAGGCCGACAGAGACCAAACAGGCCAAGTTTTATTTAGTTGTAATTGTGTATGGAATAATTAATGACCACATGAACTGCCAAGTCATGGGACAAGTTCACAGGTTTAACGCGCTTTGTACATCGGAGTATAAATTATAACAGAGCTATCAACGATCAATAAAGTAGAAGAAATCGATAAAATACAATGCGGTAAGGGCACACAGTGATACTGTCGGACTTAACAATTATCTATATGTTCAAGCTGAACTTGAAAGTTCGTTTGTAATACAATGAAATACAAACAATGTGATATGTTCAACATGTATAAAATTGTAGAAAAACGTTTTAGTTAACATTTTGATATGCAATTTCCTCGTAATGCTGAAGAGGAAAGAACATATTTATACCTAATGATTATGTTTGAACATTTTCTGTCTCGTTTGTGAACATATAATGACTTTGCCATTCAGTAATCCGGTAATCTTTTAATGAACAATCCTTTTTAAGCTAGTTGAACAAACCATTGAAAATTATGAGATTCGTCCTTCTATCTCTGCATTTGAGCAGCATTAACCTCCACCAAAGTTCATTCTATATCTATGAGAAACACAAGAGTTTAATATATTCTATTTGTTCTATGTGTCTCTATGAATTATTGTGGTGACGGGGGATGGAGAGAGATAATCTGATTTTGAATCAGCCTGCATATCTTGTCTGTCGTACAATTACTTGTGCTTTTCGTAGAATATAGAATTGTAACTTAAATCTATCATTTACATAATTTGTTAGTTAACATATGTGTGATAATTTAACCAAAAAAATGGTCATGGTGGGGGGGAGGTGTGGAACGCGCGGGATTGCTGATTTCTTATTTAGAGAGAACGCTCTACAAGCTCGAGTGATGACATGCTAAATCGACTCTGAGATTATTGTTTCGTCTGTCTCCTGATTACGTAATGTTTGCACCGGACTCATTGGCCTTCCCATCGTTAGCAATTTAGAACATTTCTACTTATCAGAAAAATGTTGGCATACAGTATTTATATATTGCCAAAAATATTTATATAACATCTTTAATGCTGAATAATCGTGATCACGTAATATTGGAAACTATGTGATAATATTGGATGTTTGGGAGTTCAAGCAGTATCATGATTTTGATTCTTATTTATCCAAAATTGTAAAAATTTCCTCTCAATTGTTAGGAACGGTGGTACCATGGGTTTCAAATTGCATTATAATGTATTTCACCTTTTAGCAAAATGCGTTAGCTGACAAACCAACCTAGTGTCTAATAATCAATACGCCTACTATTCTCATTCACATCAGCTAACGAGTTGTCGGTCGTAACAGCCTTATCTCAATTCCTCACCGCTTAGACATGGTAGCATACAAGATATAGGTACGCACCGAACAACTTCTGTGTAAATCGTAAGAAAGCTTTTACCACTGGATAGAATTTGTCATTTTTCAAAATAAATAAAGTATACCACTTTATTTGACCACCATGAAGAGACTTTTTACTTTTAAACATCGTAAAATACATTGTTCTAGATCTTATGAGTGAAAACGTGTGGCATTATCTTAGACTGAACTTGTGGCATTTTTTATTTTAATTATCTAGTATAGTTTTGTGACGCCACCATGAGATTAATTATCTTCTCACTACAAAAAAATTTCCGCATATATTGTTTGTTTAAAAAGGGAGGTCTCTTTGAAGAATAGTTCAAATAGCAAATTAACATACATTTTTTTAAGTAAAACAACGGAGGAGAGTAGGAAGAATGAATTGAGAAGTGTCAAGGGCGCTTACCACAAAACGCGTTGAGGCATTGTCAATGAGAGTTGGTTAGCTGCAAGTTTAAATTTAGGTAGGTAAATACATTTATGTAATTGATAGATTTAGTATTGTAACCCTCTTGAAGAATATCCTTTTATGTTTACTATGTATAAGTTTGCGCACTCCTATGCATTTTTGTTTGTGGAGATGAGTGTAAAGGGATTCCATATCACCTCACCACAACATTATTAATGGCACAAGCTTACCTTTAGCAGCTACTTATGGTAACGCATTGGACGATCGTCTGTAGACGATCTCCTTTGAACATAAGGTAATTTTGTTCATATATGTATAGTCGAGATAAGAAATACTGACAAAAACGTGCTCGAGTCTCACTCCACACCCTATTGAGGTCTATTGCCAGGTTAGGGGGCGGGTGTTCTGGTTGGATTTACGATCAGTCATATATTGCATTTTATTAAATGATTTTTTAGTTATTAATATATTTTGGTCATTATTTTATTTATTTCTATTTGGTTGTGGCGGGTGTTATGCAAATTATCATTCAAGAACGTTTAAGATTAATTGTTGTTGTAATTGCTACATACAGGTAAATGACGAACGAACTCAGAACAGAGGAGCCGAAGCGAGAGAAAATATACAGACGATTAGCTGATGTCAAACCTGGCTTATGAGCGTCCTAAAATCGAAATCCCAGTCAACACCCCACCACCACCTCTACCAAAATTTTTCTTAATGAAGATAAAAATTTATCAAAAATGTAACTTCATACATAATTATGTGTTAAATTGTGAGTTATAAGATTAAAGTTTACAATTCTTCAACAAAAGCAAATATGTACATTTGTTTAAATAATATGAAGTCCGACAATTTACTTCCAGACGATAATTAGTACAAATACATCTAACACATACTAGGCTTTCCAGTTAGCCTTGAACATGAATAATAGATTATTTAAATCGAAGTGTTCTCAAAAGAAACATTTGGATATCTCATAATTGTAAATAATTGCTCAAATGCAGAGAATAGAAGACGAATATCACATAAAATTATACAATGGTGGTAATCTTCATAAAGGCATGTTGTTTCATAAAAAATGTAATACTGGAGAAATATTTCATGTTAAGAACATTGCGAATATATGTTTCAAATATCATTGAATATATATGCTCATAAAAACAGAAATGCATACAAAATTGTTAACCTAACGTTTTCACTACCAATTTCACGGAAACACCTATCACATTGTTTTGTACTCCATTGTAATTACA
>CAJDSM010089733.1:0-10555 GCA_903981925.1 Ostrea lurida
ACCCAAGGGTGATTTGTACCAAGTTTGGTTGTATTTCATCCAGTGGTTCTGGAGAAAATGTGAAAAGTTTACGGACAGACAGACAGACAGACAACGGACAACAGGCGATCAGAATAGCTCACTTGAACCTTCGGTTCAGGTGAGCTAAAAAAGTTGTAAATGTGAACAGTTTAACAGACAGACAGATGACGGGCTGGTTCAGGTGAGCTAATAAACAATAGTCAATAGTGACCTTGAAAATTAACAGGGTTCATCCTCTCTTCATGGGCAACATTTATGTAAGGTTTGATGACTGATGAATAATGTCTTCTATCTTGTTCACAAGGATATTAGGCAATACCTTGACCTTGAAAATCAATAGGCTTCATCCACTCTCCATGGGCAAGATTTGTGGAAGGTTTGATGATCCTTCGATGAATGCCCTAGCTTCTATCTTGTTCAAAAGGTTCAGGACACACGCACACATACACACAGCAGCACAACAGCGATGCTAAATCCCCTACGCAACTAGTTGCGAGGCGATAATAAAATAAAATATTTTACCTACCTATCTACCCATGAAAAAAGTGCTTTCTCCAATTATTTTCTGGCTGAGAAAAATAAGATATTTTACCTACCTACCTACTCTTTCAAACAAGAGGTATATGGGCCACTTCACTCACCTGAGTGACCTTAACCCTGCTGTTGTTCAGCAGTTGTGATTTTTGGTTGTTTTTTTTCAAAGCTTACTTTTCTAGCCCAAAAGATTTTTATATGGCCTCACCTTATTATTGTGATTATCTCCCCTTTGATGGTTCCTTTCATTTGAACAAACCTGAATTCCCTTCACCTAAAGATGTTTGTACCAAGTTTGGTAGATAATGACCCAGTAGTTCTGGAGAAGACAATTGTCCTATACATTAGCATTTAAAACTTTGATACCCTATTGTGGCCCCACCCTACCCTTGGGGGTCATGATTTGAACAAACTTGAATCTTCTTAATACAGTCGAATCTCGATCTTGATGGGACCAAGAAAAAAGTTCAATAACTCCGTGAATTCGAGATACTGAGGGTAAAAATACTAAGAAAATAGGTGGTTGGGACAACGAAATCAGTTCGACATAATCATAGTATCAGTGTTCGAGATATCGAAGTTCAACTGTATCAGGAAACTTTCAGGTAAATCTCCACTTTTTTGACAAAGTCGTTCTTGGGAAGAATTCAGAAAATTTGAACTGTACATATACGTATATTCGCAAGGTTAAAACGAATCTCGTTTAAAGTCATCATTTTTGCTAATTGTACGGTCACTATAATGACCTTGTTTGCGATTACAAATTATCACTAAAAGTCATATGTTGACTGATTTGTTTCACACCCTTTGTTAGACTGTCATTTTCCTACTAGATTTGAATGGTAATCCGTTTACTTTATTTCGATTAAGGGCTCACGGAGGGTGTGACCAGTCAGCAGAGGATGCTTACTCCCCCATGGCACCTGATCCTGCCTTCGCTTTTGTCGGAGGTCAGTGTTGCCCTACACTCGAATTTGTATGGGTTTTTTTTTTTACTATGATTACGTTTAACACCATGTTAACTTCGCCTATTATACGTAAAACTTTGATCCCCTATTGTGGTCCAAACCTTTTTTGTGATTATCTCCCCATTGACAGGGACCTGGTCCTTCATTTGAACAAACTTGAATCCCCAAGGATGATTTGTGTAAAGTTTGGTTGAAATTGGCCAGGTAGTTCTGGAGAAGTTGAAAATGTGAAAAGTGTACAGACAGACGGACAACTGGCGATCAGAAAAGCTCATTTGAGCTTTCAGCTCAGGTGAGCTAAAAACACACGAAATTGAATAGTGCTTACTTTGCTGAGATAGTCATGGACATTCAAGGAGTGCAATTGAATTAGATGTTCATTCAAACCAAGAGCCATCAAGAAACCAGCATATTCATTTGTCAGTTCGTTTCCTTTTGGTTTATTGTACAAAATCCATGTGGAGTCCACCTAAAATATTTCAAATGAAATACATCACCCAAGTATCGTAGTCCATACAGGGACTCTTGTATCTTAGGAATTAATGCAAATTTTGTTCGTTTTATATGATATAAAGTAAGTTGGGGCAGTTTACCCAATATAAACCACTTTGCAGTTTATAAAATTTATATTGTATAAAACGAATAAGCAATTTATAATGCTTATATAAAATTGCATTCATTTCTTATAATTTAATTCAATTAATAAATTGCCTTGGATATCATAAATTGATGATTAATTATAGAGAAAATTAGATTTTATTTTTTATGATGCCAATCAATATTGCCGTAGCAACAAAATGAAACTCAAACGCATTGTGATGTCATAATAAGAATGTCATATAGCGGGACTTGAGGGCAACATTGTTTTATACGATATAAAGAATAATAACGCACTTTCATTATTTGGTGACACAATCAACTTACGACTATTTAAGAGCCACAGGCCTTAACGGTCACCTGAGTATCATAGCCCACACAGGGAGTCTCATATTTGCATTTCTAAGTCTCAATGGAGTCTTTTGTTCACATATTTTAAACATGTTATCATCTTTCTAGTGTTGTTACGATAGTTGCCGACTATCGAAAAATTGTCGCTGAAAGCAGCACTTGGCGACAATCGATTATAAATTTTGAACATCGATTGTCGCAGATTATTCCGGAAATAGCATAATTCACTGTAACGGTTTCAGTTTTTATATTACAAAGGGATTTAACTCTAATATTCTCAAGACAATGACCGACACTCGTACTTTTTGATGAACTATACTCTGAAGAGCTGTCAGAACTAGATGTGCTATCACTATAACTAAGCTTACGTTTGCATTTAGAGGCACTGCGTTTGGTTTTTGTACTCTCAGGAGAGCATCTCATGCCCTGGATAAGCGATTCATAATTCTTGTACCCTGTAATGGCGAGCGTACTCGAGTATCCTGATGTGGCAAAAATCTCGTGTCCAGATGTTAAAATAATCGATTATATAATCAACTGTGTACTGCCGATTCAATTCGATAATTGATAGTAAATTTTGTCCGATTTTACAACACTACATCTTTCAAAATATGCATATGATTCCTATTCATATACACAATAAGTTTATCATTTCAATCTCACAAAGGGTGTTGTTAACTGTTCAAGAATTTCTAATGAAAACCATATTTTTACGATTAACTGTTCAGTGAGCTTGACCTTTGACCCAAAATTCGATAGAGAACATCTTTGACCCATGGGTAGTTCAGTTGTAGTATGTATGATATGGTGACACTAGGTAGAAAGGAAAATGCTGAAGAACATGGAAATCATATTGCTACTTTGATGTCCAGTGCACTTAACCTTTGACCTTTTGACCCAAAATTCGATAAAGAACATCAGTCTGTATGTATGATATAGTGACTCTAGGTAGAGAAGGTAATGCTCTAGAACCCAGAAACCATATTGCTACTTTGATGTCAAGTGCACTTGACCTTTCACCTTTGACCCCCAATTCAAAAGGGAACATATCCGTCCCACAAGTAGTCCATATGTATATGGTGACTCTAGATAGAATGGATAATGCTCTTGAGCCCAGAAACAATATTGCTACTTCAATGTCCAGTGTGCTTGACCTTTGGACCTAAATTCAATAGGGAACATCTTCGTCCCATGGGTAGACCATATGCATGATATGGTGACTCTAGGTGGAAAAGCTAACACGTTAAAGCCTGGGAACCATTCTGTCTACAGACAGATCGACAGACAACCCGATTCCTCCCCTCCCCCCACTCAACTTGTTGTATGATTGTGATTAAAGACTCCCTGCTCATTCCAAATATTCATTTAGTTTCAAATTAATAACAATAGCATTAAAGTGTTTACATTTAAATACTATGTACAAAGTTTGGCCCCACCCTGGGGTAAGAACCCCTACCCCAGGGGAAACCATATTAACAATTTTGGTAGAGGCCTTCTAGCTCTACATCAGTATATATTTAATTTCTCTTCAACATGTGCGGTTGTAGAGAAGATTTTTGAAAATTGGTCACTTTTTGCCCCGTCCCTAAGGTCCCAGGGGTGCAAAAGACCTGAAAATTACAATTCATGAGCCCCTTGTCCAAAAGATGCTTTGTACCAAATTTGGAAAGATATCAAGAAGTTAAAAACACTAAAAAAAAATTCTAAAAAGTTTTTTAAGATTTTAACAAGAGCAACACTATAGAATTATATGGCTGTCATAATTATTTAATAGAAGACAGAATCTAGATAAAGAGAAGGCAATATTATTCAAATCCATGCACTCCATGAAAGTTATAAATGGCCTGAACAATGTTAAGATCACTGTGTATTGTCTGCGTGATCTTTGACAAGTGACCTTAGCTCAAGGTCAAAGCATTTCTTTGGGTCCAGGACAACAATTCTGTGAAATATTATTCAAATCTACAGAAAGGATGAGAAGTTACAGCTTGGACAAACTATTATTGACAGACGCCAGAAGCCAGACAACACTATAACATAATCCGCCCCCTCTTTAGCCCTTTCTAAAGACAGACGAATGAAAAGTTTAGAAACATGCGATGTGTCCTTTAAATCATGAATTTTCAATTTATCACTATTCATATCGGCATTGTTTAAAACTGCAGCACATTCAGGAAGTAATGCCTATCATAAAAATTTGTAAAATTATCAAAGACAGAGCCAATATTTGTGTTCAAAATGTTGCAACAGCAAAACTTGCAAACCTGTGAAAAGTCTGCCATTCTTAATCCAGCTGCCACTCCGTTGTGAAATTGCGGCCATGTGTTCATGTTGGAAGGGGTGTCAATGTGCGTAAGATCTACTGTTGCATTTCTGTAGAAAGCACACAATCAATACATTAAAAATAGGGCTGAGCATTAATACAAGTATTCCAATATATTGCAATTCGTTAATAAAATCAAAGGCCTGAAGGGCCACAATGGGGTCGTGCATAGAAAGATTTAATTTAATATCAGTATAGCACTAAAGAATGCAAACATTTCTTAACAAAAACGCATTCATGCATGTGTGCTCCAGACATATCAACATTCTCAACCTTTTCTCTTTGCTTATTTGTCAAATTATGACAAAATTTCCATGTCTGTTACTTCATTTTCTTTCACCATAATGTTAGATTTCATCGGGAGTTTCTCTAATAAGACTGTTTCAACCTCCTCACTTTCACATAGCAATGCATTTAAAAGGATTTCCCTGCTGATGGTGAATTGCTCATAATCACAACCATCATCATCAGATGTCATGGAGGCAAAGCATTCATCTACTCACTCGAATGCAATGAAGGACACTACTCTCCATACTTCATAATTTTGTGAATTTTTTTTATACAAACATATCTATATCACAGTGGAAACAAATACAAGAGGCTCATGGCCACATCGCTCACCTGAGCACTGCTTTCACTCAGTATAGCGAACTTTAACCCCGTATTGTGGCCCCACCTAACCTCAGAGGGAGGCCCGCGGGGAGGGGGAGGGGGGGCATTATCTAAACAAACATAAATCTACTCATACCAGGAACTAAAAAATTCCCCTATATATTTGCATGTAAATATTATCCCTTATTGTGGCCCCACATTACCCCTGAGGGTCATGATTTGAACTTTTATCTTCACTTTATCAGAAAGCTTTTCTGGCCCAGTGGTTTCTTGAGAAGATTCACATAATTTGAACAAACTTGAAATCTCCACTATATCAGGAAGCTTTCATATAAATTCCAGCTTTCCTGGCCCAGTGGTTCTTGAGAAGATTTAATATGATATTCCCTATATAATCATATGTTAAAACTTTGATCCCTATTGTGGCCTCATTTGTACCCCCGGGGGTCATGATTTGAACATGATTTCCACTATATCAGAAGCTTTCATATAAATTTCAGCTTTCCTGGTCCAGTGGTTCTTGAGAAGAAGATTTTTAAAGATATTTCCCTATATAATCATATGTAAAACTTTGATCCCCTATTGGGGCCCCATCGTACCCCTGGGGGTCATGATTTGAACAAACTTGAATCTCCACTATATCAGGAAGCTTTCATATAAATTCCAGATTTTCTGGCCCAGTGGTTATTGAGAAGAAGATTTTTTAAAGATTTTCCTAATATAATCATATGTAAAACTTTGATCCCTATTGGGGCCCCATTTGTACATTCGAGGGTCATGATTTGAACAAACTTGAATCTCCATTATATCAGGAGGCTTTCATATTAATTCCAGCTTTTCTGGCCGTGGTTATTGAGAGAGAGAATTTTAAAGATTTCCCATATAATCATATATGTAAAACTTTTCATCCCCTATGGGCCCCATCATACTCTCGGGGGTCATATTTTTTAACAAACTTGAATTCTCCACTATATCAGGAAGCTTTCATATAAATTTCAGCTTTTCTGGCCCAGTGGTTCTTGAAAAGATTTTTAAATGACACCACCCTATTTTTTTGCATTTTCGTGATTTAGCTCCCCTTTGAAGGGGGCCCAGTCCTTCATTTGAACAAACTTGAATCCCCTTCACCAAGCGATGATTTGTACAAGTTTGGTTGAATTTGGCCCAGTGGTTCTTGAAAGAAGTCGAAAATGTGAAAAGTTAACGGACAGACAGACGACGGACAACAGGCGATCAGAAAAGCTCACTTGAACCTTCGGTTCAGGTGAGCTAAAAATCTGAATCTGCACCATGTCGGGAATCATGAAGGTTTAGATGAACTAAAAACAAGAGCCCATGGGCCACATCATCACCTGAGTGACCTTGGCCCTGGCTCAGCAGTGATGATTTTTAAAAAGAATTTTTCAAGTTCCCTAAAAACTGACCCCAGGGGTTCTGGGAAGAACATTTTATGCAAAACTTTGATTCCCTATTATGGCCCCACCCTAACCCGGGAGGTATGATCTGATCAAATTTGGATTACTATATATCAGGAAGCTTTTAAGTAAATATTGTTTCTTTTGGTCAAATGGTTTCTTGAGAAGACGATTTTTTAAGATTTTCCCGATATATTAAATGTAAAATTTTTGATCCCCAATTGTGGCCCCATCGACCCTGGGGGTTATGATTTGAACAAAGTTGAATCTCACTATATCAAGAAGCTTTCATATAAATTTCAGCTTTTTGGCCTTTGGCTTTTGTGAAGAAGATTTTTAAAGTTTTTCCTTAATATTTCACATGTAAAACTTTGATCCCCTATTGTGGGCCCATCATCCCCTGGGGGTCATGATTTGAACAAAATTGAATCTCCACTAATTAGGAAGCTTTCATATAATTTCAGATTTTCTGGCCCAGTGGTTCTTGAGAAGAAGATTTTTAAAAGATTTTCCCTTAAATTTACATGTAAAACTTTGATCCCAATTGTGGCCCCTCATCGTACCCAGGGGTCTGATTTAAACAACTTGAATCTGCACTATATCAGAAAGCTTTCTATAATCCAGATTTTCTGGCCCAGTGGTTCTTGAGAAGAAGATTTTTAAAGATTTTCCTATATATTCACATGTAAAACTTTGATCCACTATTGTGGCCCTATTGTACCCCCGGGGGTTGATTTGAACAAACTTGAATCTCCATATATCAGGAAGCTCTCATATAAATTTCAGCTTTTTTTTGGCCCAGTGGTTCTTGAGAAGAAGATTTTTAAAGGGGCATGGACACGTGAGAAGGGGCATGGACACGTTTTGAACTAAAAATGTTCAAATTTAGATTGCCAATTTTAATGTTTACAATACTTTACTAAGGTACTTCTAATGGTCAGGAAAAATTTTTAATGTCATCTGTTGACTTCCAAGTGAGATATAGCACTTACATTGCTTGTTATGTAAACAAGGCCCGATCCATGATTTTGCTTACATATATGAATATGCTACTAACATTCCATTTTAAGCAGATTTTTCCAAATTAGAAGTTCATTCTAAACACAATTAAACCAGTGTCTAGTGTTTCTCAAATCTCATTTTGTTTAAACATAATATTTTCTACGAAGTAATCTTTTTGTTAAACATAAACAAAGCTCGAGCCTTGTTTACATTGCGAAGATTTGTGACGCTGTATCTTACTTATAACTCAAGAACTGACTTTCAAAATTTTGCTGACCATTAAATAACTTGATTAAGCATTTCAAACATCAAAATTGGCAATCTAAAATTTTGAACATTTTTGGTTCAAAACGTGTCCATGCCCCTTTAAATGACACCACCCTCTTTTTGCACTTTTCGTGATTGTCTCCTCTTTGAAGGGGACCCGGTCCTTCATTTGAAAAACTTGAATCCCCTTCACCCAAGGATGATTTGTACAAGTTTTGGTTGAATTTGGCCCAGGTTCAGGAGAGAAGATGAAAATAGTGAAAAGTTTATGACAACGACGTCGACAGACAACGTACAAATTTTGATCAGAAAAGCTCACTTGAGCAGGTGAGGTAATAAAAGCAATAAATCATATCATGGTAAGGTTTTTCCCATTTAAATGGATACAGGGTTCTATTTTCATATGATTTTTCAAGAGCAACCATGCAAGCATTAAATTTTGTTAAAACAGATTTTTTTTTTCAATAACAAAGTTTCCTTTCATTGATCCACATAAATTACTGTCTATTGAGTATTGACTACATTTACAAGCACGCGTATAAACTGACACGTCCAATTTACACTGATATCAAAAACTATTCCGGATGGACGGCGGACGATGGATGGACGAACAACACCATAACATAATACGCCCCGTCTGAAGACGGGCGTATAAAAACTATGTGTCCTTGATTCAAATTTTTAAAATCCTAGCGAGAACCCTGAATGGTGCATCTTCTCGCAAGATTGCAGCAAACTCAATTGTTGGTAAGACTTGGAATAATGTGGATCCAGAAAGAAAACAGTGACGACACATTACAGAAACAAGCAGAAAGTATTTACAGACTTTTGAAGCTAATAATTTCATTTTCAATCGATAAAACATATACATGTATTATTTTCTACAAGGACATTAGAATGTGCATATGTATGACCAGTATTTTTATGAAATTCACCTTATTTATGAAGTATGATACGGCTTATAACTTGTTCATATATTGATTGACTGGCTGTTTACAGAGCAAACTGGAATAAGAGGCCACCTGTCTTAGGTGGCCACTTTCATTACTTTCCCAAGGTGGCCTCTTAAAACAGGTTTGACTGTATATCTAAATACATTTACCTTGGTGGAGCTCTCCCCTGCAGACAGAACTTTGGTATAGGCAGAGGTTCAGTTGGGAGGGGGTGATATGTGCAAAGTGTGAACATCCCACTACAAAGTAAGCCACAGCATCAAGTTTTGTATATATAAGGATTTTATTCATCTATCTATTTGGTACTTAAATCAGAAAGGAGTCTTACCGCCCAACTGGAAGTGCCATAGTCCTTATGCAGATATTGTATAAATGTCGTTCTTGTTCTTCTATAAAATCATGGTCACTGAAATTACATGACAAGACATATATCTACATGTATCAAGGCCACTATGCTGAAAAATTGCAGATTTTGAATAACTAAATTGAATTATCATACAGGTAATTTTCGTTTATTTCAAATTAATCCAAAACAGGGCTGAATTACTTTGATATAATTCCAATGTCATTTATTATAATCATTTTGATTGGACAAAATTAAAACTAAACGAAAAATTACACATCAATAAATCCGAAAACGTGACGTAATCATATGTGCATAAAACCAAATAACGTAATGTATGGAAAGTATTCGAATTTTTTAGATTGTTAATACGGTGAATCAAACATTCTTTTTCATCCAAGAACCCATCTTCCTGCAGCACTTTTCCATACTTGTGATAAAATCCAATTGCCTATGCGCAAGTCTTTGCTGAGTGAAGGGTGAGATTGGGGGGGATTTGGCGTGATATTTTTTATACATAATGATTTCATGTGACAGAGGCCATAATAAAACTCTTAAGTACTAGCTGTAACTTATTATTTATTCACCCATTCTCAATAAAGGTGTGCAATTGCAGTCGCAGGTGCTTACGAATTCTTAAAAAAATGTATTTCTTTGTAGATTTCATTTGTTTCGATTTAAGGCTTTGGAGTAAACTTAAACCCCTGTGATTATTTTTAATAAGCCTCACTAACATTGATTATTTTCAAGTCTAACAGTAGCAAAAATGACACGTACGTTACTTCGTCGCATACCGAATATCTAGCCTGAATATGTACGTCAACAATTTTCTCTGTATCTTTTTTTATAACTATTGTATGCAATATATGTCAGCACAATTACTGTTTTATAATCATAAAAAAGGCAACCAAAAGTAGATCATGACTCACTGTTTTCTAGATAAAAACGAAAGTAAGTTAGCTTGTGTCGCAAATTATCAATTTATAAATTCTTTGCAAACACATCGATAAACAAGGAAATTGTCACAGATTTCTAAAAAACACTCAGAAAGCAAAATTTTGGTGTTTGTTAACATAGTACCCGCGACTCCCACAGCCTCCCCCATAGGCTAAATGGGCATTGTTTCATTTTATGGGGCCGGAATCAAAATTTTTATTTTATGTGAAAAT
>CAJDSM010089743.1:0-15600 GCA_903981925.1 Ostrea lurida
ATTTCTACTAGAACTAATAAAGTGGGCACTTATTGCTCACATCATAGTTTTATAACCTTAGGCCTATGTTAAAGTAGAGAAACAAGATCTAATTCAATTCCCCAGATTGTGCATAAGGAGTCGTATTTTGGTTGCTTTGATGTTGGCATGAATATGAATGTAAGGAGATTAACCTTCAAACTTCAATTGCGAAATTTATTTTTAAAATATCGCTTGAAATTAGTCACAAAAATAATTGATTTACAAAAGGCTTGAGTAAGAATGGTTAATGTCATACGTTACTCATCATAGAATAGTTGCATTCCTCTACTACAATAAAAAAATAAAACATAAAAATGGTTTTGTCGTGGCGATTCATTTCCATTCAATGTTTTGGCATGAAAGTACGTAACAAGTATTATCTTTAATAACAATCTTTTAAATAAGAGTCTGATCTTCAAAGAACAAAAGTTATATCCAAAAGTTTACGTTTTTTTTTGGTGTCATTGCCACAGATAAGTGCAGGAGGTGTTTTGGGAAATGATGCGTTTCATCTTTCGATGTTTTTGTAGCAGTCAACAGAGATACTTTTGGCATTAACGACAGCGTTGCAACGGCTTTGCTTGTTTTTGAGAGAACATAAGCTTTATGTGGAGCTTATAAAAATCAAACATCTACAAATCCTTTCCTGGTTTCTTCCCATGTTATAGATCCGCCATAAGTATGATATAAGTTGGATCTCGGACGTGGCGGAATAGTGGATGCCTCAGTTAACAGAATGTGTCACCAGGTGTCATTGGAGCAAGCATATTAAACATTTACAACTGAACCTTATCTAGTCGAAAAATGTTGTATCAATTCAAATTTTGAAAGGGTTTGATAGGGACGATATTTTGTGGCGGAAGGACGATATTTTGTGGCGGAAGGATTGATGAATCAACAAGTTCTAAATCAGCATGATTTTACAGTGTCTATTTCATCCATCCATTATACCTTTTACTTTTATACCCCTATTCGTATATTTCAGCTTTAAATTTGATGATACAAGTAGCTGAGGCTTGGAACTAGTTGAAATATTGTAATTATACCCCCCGCAAACAAGTTGGAGGGGGGGGGTATCTAGGAATAACTTTGTCTGTCCGTCTGTGTGTGCAGATTCGTGTCCGGGCCATAACTTCTTTGTTCTTTGCCATAGACTTCCTGTATTTGGCACAGGGATGCATCACCATGAGACGATGTGTCATGTCCTCTGTTTGTTTGTCTGTCAGTCTGTCTATCTGTACGTCTGTCTATGCAGATTTGTGTCCGGGCCATAACTTCTTTGTTCTTTGCCATAGACTTCCTGTATTTGGCACAGGGATGCATCACCATGAGACGATGTGTCATGTACTCTGTTTGTTTGTCTGTCCGTCTGTCTATCTGTACGTCTGTCTGTGCAGATTTGTGTCCGGGCCATAACTTCTTTGTTCTTTGAGGTAGGCATACCATACTTGGCACATGGGTGTATCACTATGAGACAATGGGATGACCTCTGTTTGACCTTTGACCTCAAGGTCAAAATTATCAGTTTGTAAACATGAACCCGTGTCCGGGCCATATCTTCTTTGTTCAAGCTTCAGTGACTGAAGTGAGCGTAAAGATATGTGGGTGGCGGGGGGTATCCTTTGTGAGTTTTACTCACAGTATGTCTAGTTTATCAATTTTGTTGACCGATTCTTAAAAAGGTCTCAGTCAATTTACTCGAAATTCTGTGTAAAATATCAGTATCTTGGCCAATATTTAAACATTTAATCCTAACCCCCCCCCCCCCACCCCATTTTTAAAATTCCATTTTGAAAAGGCTTTGAAAATTACGTGAAATTTTAGAAATTGACATTTGTCTTGATAGGTCATTTTTCTCAAAACTCAGAATTTCGATATTATATGAAGTTTTTCCGGATAATAAGCAAAGTGTAAATGTGTAAATTTCCATTACAAGTAGTTATCTGTATTGCAAGAAGACATGATTAGTATTTACTTTATATAATGATTGGTTTTAAAAAGGTCATTTTTAAAACACTGTAGCTTAATAACAAGCATGACATTTTTATTTCCACATTCTCCTTCTGTGTAGAAATTAAAAGTAAACGTCCCCAAAAATTGACATTAGTCCAAATCTCCGGTGCGAGCCTCTCTCACGTGATACTGTACGGAAAGTCACCACCAATGCATGTGAACTAAGAACAAAACTATCACCAGTCTTATCGAACAGTTTACATTTTGGCCATTCTGAATTGGTCCACCTTACTTAGTGATTATTGATAATTTATCAGAGATACAAATAATTAAAATAAAGTTTCAAATTACAATTAAGTTCTAAATTCTGAACACATTATAAAATTTGAACATTTTTAGTTTCAAACGTGTCTATGCCCCTTTAAATGTATAAGATACCATGTAAAGTTTTATGAGAAATCTTATATAAAACATACAAGGTATCTAATGTTTTATAAGGATAAATTCATAAGATATATTGAATTGATGAGAGCAATAATTTACTTGATGCGCGCATTAATCCAATTCATGAGAACTATAATTATATTTAAGTTTATGTAACAAACAAACAAAAAAAAAATCCCCCCAAAACTGCGGTCAGTTTTCAACATATCACGAGTCTGGTGGGACCTCTGTCAGGTGCGCTCATATTCGCCTCTCTTATTAGATTGGGTCTCTACACCCGGTGGCTTAATGGTTAGGCCCTCGGAGCTTTCAATCAAGAGGTTGTGAGTTCGAATCCTGGCTGTGGCACCAGGGCGACGTTGTGTGTCCTTGGAAGGAGGCACTTTACATGATATTCCTCACTTCACCCAAGTGTAAAACGGGTACCCTGGCTATAGACAGCGAAAGATATTGTCAGAATGTTAGTGCTCTAGCGCCTGTAACATACGGCAGCTTGCACTGAGAAGGTTCTGGATTTGTTATGGTCTGCTGGGGTAATAATGTATTGTTAAGCCTCTGAAGGTACCTACATGTAGTAGATAAAGCGCTATATAAAAACACCAATCATTATTATCATTATTACTACGGAAAACTCCCGGTTTCGAGTAACAATGACAGTGTAAAATTCAACACGTAGGCAATATACATGTCATTGCATTAATACAATATGTAGTAAAACATCTCTTGTATTAAATGTGTAGGTAAAATCTTCCACTCTCCCTCTCTTTTCTTCTATGCCCCCCCCCCTCTCCTCCTGCTCTGACCAGCCCTTTTTATGACTGTACCGGAAATTCTATGGTGGTTATAACAATCTAGTCCGTCATCAATCTCTCACCACCAGAGGGCGCGTTACGCCCTCTGGTGAGAGAATGGTCCGTCATTTGTCCCAATGCTATCTGACGTGTTTCGTGCTAATTATTATGCCGTTCTATTTTGACTACGGGTTACTCCGTTAAATTGATCAAAACATAAGGTTTACGGCGGGTGTGACGGATCAACAGGGGATGCTTACTCCTCCTAGACACCTCGTCCCACCATTGCTATATCCAGGGGTCCGTGTTTGCCCAGCTCTTTATTTGTTTACTTTTAGGATATAAATTGGCGAAGTAAACAATGTGTACAACGTTATCATAGTCCCAAAAAACATATATACAAAATCGAATGTAGAGTTTAACACGGGCCTCCGACAAAAGCGAAGGCAGGATCAGGTGCCATGGAGGAGTAAGCATCCTCTGCTGACCGGTCACACCCGTCGTGAGTCCGTAGTCGAAACAAAGTAAACGGGGTTAGTCGTCAAATGACAGTCTAACAAAGGGTATGGAACAAATCAGTCAACATATGACTTAGTGATAATTTGTAATCGCAAACAAGGTCATTATAGCGACCTTAGAATTTGCGAAATGATGACTTTAAACAAGATTCGTTATAACCCTGCAACATCAACTTTTTTTTATTAGTAATTGGCCTCGCTTTAAAAAGTCCTCTAGAATACGCATGGCATGCTCTTGCGTATCGAATATCGAATCAACTGAGAGACATACACACCATAAGCAGGTGATTGTGGTACATTACTACATAGGAAAAAGAAAGTTGAGATTGTCAATGCAAAGTCGTCACGTTTATCATATAATGTAGTCGTCAGTCTGCCATTAGAGTCAATATTAAGTAAAATATCCAAATATGAAGCAATCTGTCAGATTCTGTGTGTCCTTTCGAGTTCGTCAGTATATATCAAATAGACATAATTGTTGAAAATCATGATTGTAATTGATAAGAATCATTCTATATGTACCTATATGTAAGGTTGAAGGACACGGCAAGTTTTTTGTGTTTATCCCGTAATCAGTTTTTTTTTTTTTAAGGTATCCGAACCTCATTAGACCACGTGACTAAAGAGACATGTCGGGCATATTCGGTGTAATATCGGAAGTGTCGGAAGATTAATAAAAGTATTTTAATGAACAATTAATGAAAAGAATTTTTATGTTCCAATGTCAAGATTGGGGGGGGGGGGGTATTTGTTTTTTAATCTGTTTGGTAAACAAAAAATATGTAGGATTGAACTTTTTTTCATTCTTTGCCAGTAATCTACTGGAAAATATTTGCATAATTTTTTTATAAAATTGTATCATTTTTGTATATTTGACCTTTTTCACTTAAATTTTTCTGTACTTTTTGGCATGTTTCATGATTCGTCAAGGAAAGTAGTTTGAGGTCAACAAATGTTTTATGATAAAAAGATGCTATAATATACAAAAAATACAGTAAATTGTTTGTTTAATCCTTTTGATTATTTCATTTTTTTCTTAACAAGAAAATTACGCATCATAAATGGAAAAGATGTGGAGATACAACGAAATTGATCAATTAGAGTGTTTTTGTGGATAACTTGGGGGGGGGGGGGGGGTTCTCAACCCATACTTTTGAGTACAGACGTCCCGCTGAGATTTTCAAACCTCAACCCCCCCTAAATATATTCATTATTTTTGAAACCATACCCATTCATATATTTCCGTGAAAATTCTGACCACAATCATATATGTATTGTTGCCGCCCATGCAAGTAAGTGCATATTGTAATTATACCCGGGTTGTAGTTATATTTCGGGGAAAATGTCATAATATTTATGATAAACAAATCTTATAAGACGGTCGAATTCCAGCGAATATAATTTACCATCCATTGATTAAACTTGGCATATTAAATTGTCTACCTATTGATATAACAGATTGATGAAAATTGCACCCCATTGACTATATTGACTTGTCAAAAAAGCGACCCATACCAGCGCACGTCTGTGCTATACCAATGATATAGAAGAAACCCCCGGGACTGCTTGCACAAAAGTCCAGGGGCCATAACTCCTGAACTAAATATATTATATAGTGGTCAGTCGGGTTTAATCTCCGGTGGCCAGACAGCTCAGTTGGTAGAGCACCTGACTAGAGAATTCAGGGGGCCCGGGTTTGAATCCCAGTCTGGCCCATTGCATTTTCTCCCTTCCTGTTACATTTGGTGCCATAGACCACCCCTGGAATTGCAGGTGAAAGTCCTGCCAGGGGCAAAGAACCTGGGTTGCGTGTCTTTGGGGATGAAGACAATTTAAGGAAGGAGGAGTGTAGCGGTCAGCCGGGTTCGATCTCCGGTGGCCAGATAACTCAGTTGATAGAATACCTGACTAGAGAATTCAGGGGGCCCGGGTTCAAATCCCATACTGATCCGTTGCATTTTCTCCCTTCCTGTTACATAAAATATGAAGAGTTTTCCCCTTCAATGGCCTTCATGTTGTGATCTTTAATTGTACTAAGTTTCAAAATACTCTGAAGGTTTTAAGAGGAGTTGTGAGGACAGCATACCGAAAAAAAAATTTGATTCAAAGTCAAGAGCCGCAACTCCTGTAATAAAGTTTGAACAACTTTCCCTTCCCACATGTACATCTACATGTTGTGATCTTTCATTGTACCAAATTTCATTAAAATCCGCCGAACGGTTTAAGAGGAGTTGCGCAGACAAAACTATTGGAACAAACAGAATGACAGACTGGTGCAACACTATACGCCCCCGACCATATTATGGAGAGTGCATAAAACAAATAGTGATTGTAAATGTACTTTTAAAAATATTCCACAAATGTATCATATTGCTGTTTTAGAAACAACAATTTAGTCCACCTCAGTAACTGCAAGGCGTTGCGTACTTTAAAGCTGTTGTACCAAGCTTTCTCAAGTACATCGCAAGGTGTGCTATATGTTGTTTCTCACACAGTGTGAGCATCTGAATAAAAAAGTTAAGGATTTACAGGATACTTAATACCCAAATTACATAATGAAACTGGCCCCATTGAAGACCTTAAGTTGAGAATAGACTCGAGTCAAAATTTTAAATCCAGCTAATTTTTAAAATGTTTCTAAACAAATAAAATTTCCAACATACATTTACTTTGTGTACAAATCAGCGGTTGTTTTAAACATCTGTGCTAGATGAATGCTTTATGTAATCAAACTTTTGACTTCAAGTCTATTTTCAGTTTATGGTGATAATCCGATATTAACAGCATAAAAGCCAGTGACAGGTATTCAGTCAATGCTTTCCAATCGCCCTCTTTCATCAAAATGCTCCTGATATAGCTATGCAGTAAAAAAAAAAGGATAAAGTTGTCATTTTGTTCAATTTTAATGTTTTTAAACAGCATACAATATTACATTATATTAGCACTAGATATGTTTTGAAAACAATCTTAACAGATCATCTTCCCATTATGGCAAAGATCAAAATTGTCAAAGGTGTGAACAAAAATGTCAAAAAAAAGTTTATCGAAGCACAGAATTTTAACAACAGAAAACGAAAACAAAATCACTACGCTACGGGTTTGGAGTCTTTGTCCACTTTACTTGTTGTCCACTGCGTACATGTGCTTGATAAGATCCACTACTCTAAAGCTGTATCCATATTCATTGTCATACCAGGAAACAAGCTTTACAAAGTTTTCGTTCAAAGCAATTCCTGCCTTCGCATCGAAAATGCTGCTTCTCTTGTCTCCTCGGAAGTCCTGGGACACGACGTCGTCTTCCGTGTATCCCAGAATGCCCTTCATCTCGTTTTTGGATGCCGATTCGATGGCTTTTTTAATTTCATCGTACGATGCCCCTTTCTCGAGTCTGCAGGTTAAATCCACCACAGAGACATCGGGAACTGGTACACGGAAGGCCATTCCGGTTAACTTTCCATTCAAATCGGGAATGACTTTTCCGACGGCCTTGGCTGCCCCTGTGGAGGATGGGATGATATTCTGTGCAGCACCACGGCCACCTCGCCAATCCTTGTTGCTGGGTCCATCGACTACCTTCTGAGTGGCGGTGTATGCATGAACTGTTGTCATTAAACCCTCCTTGATTCCGTACTTCTCATGGATGACTTTAGCCAGGGGGGCTAAACAGTTCGTGGTGCACGAAGCATTGCTGACGACGTTTTGGTCTTTGGTGTATTTCTGTTCGTTTACGCCACAAACAAACATGGGAGCATCTGCTGACGGCGCTGAGATGATGACCTTCTTGGCGCCTCCCTTCATGTGGGCACCTGCTTTTTCCAGAGTAGTGAAACACCCTGTGGAATCGACCACATATTCAGCACCATCTTTGGCCCAAGGAATGCTAGCGGGATCTTTCTCGGTATGCACGGACATAGCCTTTCCGTCGATCACTAGTTTCCCATTATCAATTTTTATTTCGCCTTCATACTTGCCATGTGTGGAATCGTACCGGAACATGTACACCATGTAATTCAAGTCAATGAAAGGGTCATTAATTGCAACCACATCAACACCCTGGTCCAAGGCAGCCCTCAATACAAGGCGCCCGATACGACCAAATCCATTAATTCCTACTTTCAGTGGCATGGTACTTCAAACTACGTCGCAACTCAAAGACAGTTTAACCGGCTCAGCAAGCTCCCGTCACCTTCCTGTACCCTTCTCAAGGATAAATGTCAGTATCACCAAAACGCTTTAGATGTCTGTTATAGAATGAATCCCGAAACCTTCCGAAATTCGAACACGTAGTCCGCTCGTGCTGGGTAGGTCTAAACGCCGGAGAAGCGAACCACGTGTGCATATTGTGTAATTCATTGAACAAGAAATAAAGCAACAGTTGCGCCACAATGAGTCTTTTATTGGAAATAAAAGATCAACAAAGGTTCATATCTATGTGCCAGCTTTCCGAATAACAGAAAACAATAAATATATTGGCGGATCTAGAGGGAGTGGTGAGGTTTATGGGCGTTGTATCCCCCATCATTTGAAATTATTTACTTATTCAATCATGGACTCTTTCATCACCAACACCACCCTTTTGCGCTGGGAAAATACAAGCTTGGGTCGTAACCCCCCCCCCCCCATTTTTTGGGATCCACCTCCAAAATATTTATACAATATTAAATTCCCAATATCTTTATTATATTGGGAATTTACCTTAATATCACACAAAACAGTTTTGCTAATTAAATAGGTGATAGAACAATGAAGACAGCTGCTGCTTGAATAGACTTATTAACCCCCACAGTAATATAAGAGTTATCCTCCTTTCACTGCACAATACTGTAAAGAGCTGTCCAGAATGTGTAAAAAAAAAAATTATATAGAGATAACTTATGTCGGCTTTCTTTCAATCAACTAGCTGCACGTTTTATAATGAAAATACACATACATGTGTAATTAATGCCAAGTTAACTGCCACTAACAGCATACCTCGCTACTCACTAATAGTTATTAACGGCCACTAATAGTTATAAAGGCCACCAATAGTTATTAATGGTCATTTTAGCTGATAACTGTGACTAATAGCCGTTAACTGTCACTGACAGCTGTTAACTGTCACTATACCTACTGTCACTGATAGCTGTTAACTGTCATTATACCTACTGTCACTGATACCTGTTAACTGTCACTGATACCAATTAACTGTCACTATACCTACTGTCACTGATAGCTGTTAACTGTCACTGATAGCTGTTAACTGTCATTTTACCTACTGTCACTGATACCTGTTAACTGTTACTGATAGCTGTTACATGTAACTGTGTAACGGGACCCACACACGGATTAATGAATAAAAAATCCTTTTGAAGTAAGCACACATTATGTGCGCACATGTAACAGTAAACTGGTCTGTTTATCCCGAATTCAATATTTGGATTCCTTTGAATATGTTCAACAACTTCAAATAAAAACAAAAGTTAAAAGTTTTATAAATTTATTAAAGAAAGAAGTAAAAAATGGTTTTAAGAGTAGTCCCGATAACAATAAGTCACGATTCCAACGAACTTCCATACATAATCAAAGTAAAAATAATTCAAGGTCACATGTCACATGTACACGCTGAAATAGCCTAAAATATAAATCCTAAAAAATGCTAAGGTAAGGAATATCCAATTTCTACTGAAACCAAATGAATCCTGAATCTGCGGGGTTGTAGTTTACATTTTAGCAAGAAAACCTACCCCTTACGTTAGTTTCAAATATACCATGCTGAAAACATCCTACTCTCTAAAGGAAGTAAATGCGAAACGAAGTTCTTTGAAGGGCACGGAACCCATTAGGTTCCTTCAACGACAGCCAGAGTGAATAGCTCTGCTCAATCGGCCCTTTATATACGGTTGGTGAACAATGCGATACTAAAAAATAACGCTCTGTCCGATACCTTTTGGCCAAAACAAGACTAGCAAAAATGCTGAGTGTGATAGAATTGCTCAATGCAATGAAAGTAACATGCAAAGAATATTTCAAAAATCTACTTTATGCGATCTTGATATGCTATACCTGCATAACTGCAATAATGCAAAGGCTAATCAAAATCAAATTGTTACAACTGTCACTATATCTACTGTATGAATAGCTGTACCTGTCACTATACCTACTGTCACTGATGCTGTTAACTGTCATTATACCTACTGTCACTGATAAGCTGTTAACTGTCACTGATAGATGTTAACTGTCACTGATAGCTGTAATGTCACTATATCTACTGTCACTGATAGCTGTTATCTGTCACTGATAACTGTTAACTTGTCACTGATAGAATGTTAACTGTCACTATTATTACTGTCACTGATAGCTTTATCTGTCACTGATAGCTGTTTAACTGTTCACTGAATAGTTGTTAACGTCACTGATAGCTGTTAACTGTCACTAAACTGTTTAACTATCACTGATAGCTGTTAACTGTCCCACTATAGCTGTTAACTGTCACTAATACCTACTGTCACTGGATAGCTGTTAACTGTCCGTTATACCTACTGGTCAACTGAAGCTGTTAACTGTTACTATAGCTGTTAACTGTCACTGATAGCTGTTAACTGTCATTATACCTACTGTTCACTGATAGCGGTTAACTGTTACTGATAGCCTGTTAACTGTCACTATATCTACTGTCACTGATAGTGTTTAACTTGTCACTGATAGTTGTTAACTGTCATTAAAATCTACTTTCATGATAAGCTGTAACTGTCTTTATAACCTACTGTTCCTGATAGCTGTTTAACTGTCACTCATAGCTGTTAAAGGGGCATGGACACGTTCTGAGCTAAAATGTTCAAATTTTAGATTTCCATTTTTAATGTTTACAATGTCAAACTTAGGGTATTTCCATGTGTGCAAAAATTTGAACGTCATTTGTTGATTACAAGCCGAGATACAACAACTTAACAATTCATCACTAAGTAAACAAAGCTTTGAGTCACGTTTTTGTTTACCTTAATTGGATATGCTAGTATAAACGTACTGTTTAAAGCAGATTTAGTTCATTCTGAACACATTAACAGTTTCCTAGTGATTCCACATTCTCATTTTTGTTTTAAAAACATGGTATTTTCTGTGAAGGCAATTTCTTAATGTAAACAAAACAAGGCTCGAGCCTTGTTTACATTGTGAAGAATATAGGTGCTGTATCTCTCTTTAACTCAACAAATGACGTTCAAATTTTTGCTGACCATTAGAAATACCCTAAGTGAGCATTGTAAACATTAAAAATGGAAATCCAAAATTTGAACATTTTTTAGCTCAGAACGGTGTCCATGCCCCTTTAACTGTCACTGATAGCTGTTAACTGTCATTATACCTACTGTCATGATAGCTTTATCTGTTACTGAAATAGTGTTAACTGTCACTGATAGCTGTTACTGTCCACTATATCTACTGTCACTGATTGCTATAACTGCTCACTGATAGCTGTTACTGTCATTATACCTACTGCCACTGATTAGCTGTTAACTGTCACTGATACATGGTAGCTGTTAACTGTCATTGTACCTACTGTACTGATAAACCTGTTTTTAACTGTCACTATACCTACTGCCACTGATAGCTTGTAACTGTCACTGAATAGCTGGAATTTTTTTTTTTTTTTTTTTTTTTTTTTTTTTTTTTTTTTTTTTTTTTTTTTTTTTTTTTTTTTTTTTTTTTTTTTTTTTTTTTTTTTTTTTTTTTTAATTGTCACTATAAACTACTATCACCTGATAGCTTTTAACTGTCACTGATAGCTGTTAAACTGTCACTAATAGCTGTTAACTGTCATTAATTACCTACTGTCATGATACCTGTTAACTGTTTAGCTGTTAACTGTCACTATATCTACTGTACTGAATAGCTGTTAACTGTCATATATTACTGTCACGATAGCTGTTAACTGTCACTATACCTACTGTCACTGAAAGCTTGTTAACTGTCAATTATACTACTGTCACTGATAGCTGTTACTGTCACTGAAGCTTGTTACTGTCACCTGATAGTTTGTTAACTGTCACTGATAGCTGTTAACTGTCACTGATAGCTGTTAACTGTCACTGATAGCTGTTAACTGTCCACTGGTAAGCTGTTAACTGTCACTGTAGCTGTTAACTGTCACTGGTAGCTGTTAAACTGTCACTGATAGCTGTTCACTGTCCTGATAGCTGTTCACTGTCACTGATTAGCTGTTAACTGTCACTGATAGCTGTTTAACTGTCAACTGGAAGCTGTTTAACTGTCAGTGATAGCTTGTTAACTGTCACTGATAGCTGGTTAACTGTCACTTGTTTAACTGTGACTGATAGCTGTTAACTGTCACTGATAGCTGTTAACTGTGAATGATAGCTGTTAAGCTTGTCCACTATACCTACTGTCATGATAACTGTTAACTGTCACTGATAGCTGTTTAAACTGTCACTGGTAGTGTTAACTGTCACTTGGTAGCTGTTAACTGCACTGATAGCTGTTAACTGTCATTATACTTACTGTCACTGATAGCTTTTTAAAAACTGTCAATTATACCTTACTGTCAACTGATAGCTGTTAACTTGCCTGATAGCTGTTTAACTGTCATTATACTAACTGTCCACTGATAGCTGTTTAAAAACTGTCATTATACCTAACTGTCACTAAATAGCTTGTTTTTAAAACTGTCATTATAACTACTGTCACTGATACTGTATCTGTACTGTAGCTGTTAACTGTCACTGAATAGCTTGTTACTGTCACTAATATTACTGTCATGATAGCTATTAACTGTCACTGATGCTGTTAACTGTCATTATACCTACTGCCACTGATGAGCTGTTTAACTGTCACTGATACATGTAGCTGTTAACTGTCATTGTACCTACTGTCCACTGAACCTGTTAACTGTCACATCCTACTGCCACTGATAGCTGTTAACTGTCACTGATAGGCTGTTAATTGTCACTATACCTACTATCACTGATAGCTTTTTAACTGTCACTGATGCTGTTAACTGTCACTGATGCTGTTAACTGTCATTTAATACTACTGTCACTGATACTGTTAACTGTCACTAATATCTACTGTACTGATAGTGTTAACTGTCATTATATCTACTGTACTGATAGCTTTGTTAACGTCACTATACCTTTTACTGTCACTGAAAGCTGTTAACTGTCATTATACTCTGTCCACCTGATAGCTGTTAACTGTCACTGATAGCTGTTTAACTGTCACTGGAATAGTTGTTTAATGTCACTGATAGCTGTAACTGTCACTGGATAGCTGTTTAACTGTCACTGGTAGCTTTAAACTGTCACTGAATAGCTGTTAACTGTCACTGGTAGCTGTTAACTGTCACTGCTAGCTGTTCACTGTCACTGATGAGCTGTTCACTGTCACTGATAGCTGTTAACTGTCAACTGATAGCTGTTACCTGTCACTGGAAGCTGTTTAACTGTCAGTGATAGCTGTTAACTGTCACTGATAGCTGTTACTGTCACTTGTTAACTGTGACTGATAGCTGTTAACTGTCACTGATAAGCTGTTAACTGTGACGATAGCTGTTAACTGTCACTATACCTACTGTCAACTGATTAAAATGTTAACTGTCACTGAATAGCTGTTAACTGTCACTGGTAGCTGTTAATGTCAGCTGGTGCTGTTAACTTGCCACTGATAGCTGTTAACTGTCATTATACGCTACTGTCACTGATAGCTGTTTTAAAAACTGTCTTATACCTACTGTCACTGATAGCTGTTAACTGTCCTGATAGCTGGTTAACTGTCATTATACCTACTGTACTGATAGCTGTTTTAAAACTGTCCATTATACCTACTGTCACTAATAGCTGTTTTAAAACTGTTTATAACCTACTGCCACTGGTAGCTGTTAACTGTTACTGATGCTGTTACTGTCACTATACTACTGTCCACTGGATAGCTGTTTAACTGTCACTGATAGCTGTTAACTGTCAACTGATAGCTGTTTAACTTTTCATTATATTCACTGTCACTGATAGCCTGTTAACTGTCACTAAATAGGCTGTTAACTGTCACTGATAGCTGTTAACTGTCAACTATACCTACTGTCACTGATAGCTTTTAAAGGGGCATTGACACCGTTTTGAAACTAAAAATCTTCAAAAATTTTAGATTGTCAATTTTAATGTTTTCCAATGCTTGACAAAGGTATTTTTAATGGTCAGAAATTTGGCAACGTCATCTGTTGATTTCCAAGTGAGAATACAGCACTTGCAAATTCTTGTTTGTAAACAAGCCCAAACTATGATTTTGCTTATAATATATTGAATATGCTACTAAACGTTCCATTTAAAGCATATTTTTTTCAAAATTAGAAGTTCATTCTAAACACAAGTAAACAGTGGGTCTAGTGTTTCTCACATTCAAAATTGTTTTTAAACATGATATTTCTAAGAAGTCATCTTTTTTGTAACACATAAACAAGGCTCCGAGCCTTGTTTACATAGTGAATATTTGTGATCGCTGTATCTTATACTTGTAACTCAACAACTGACTTTCAAATTTTTGCTGACCAACTAGAATTTAACTTGATTAAGCATTCTAAACATCAATATTGGGCAATCTAAAATTTGAACATTTTTAGTTCAAAAACGTGTCCATGCCCCTTTAACTGTCACTGATAGCTTGTTAAATGTCACTGATAGCTGTTAACTGTCCACTATACCTACTGTCACTGATAAACTGTCACTGATAGCTGTTAACTGTCCACTGATAGCTGTTAACTGCCACTGATAGCTGTTAACTGTCACTGGTAGCTGTTAACTGTCACTGAATAAGCTGTTTAACTGTCACTATACTATTGCCATTGATATCTGTTTACTAATTCACATGGTTGTAAGAAATCACTATACAATTATCCTTAACTAAAAAGAATTTCAAAAATATCATGAACATGGACAGGATTTGGTATCACAGAAATTTTAAAGTTGGGAGAAACAAGCTTAGGCTTTCAGATAGGGATTTCCAGCCATCTTTAGAGAGCATCATTTATTGACGCAAAGTAGCACCATGAATCTGCTTGTAAGGAATATATGAAAGATTGGGCAGATCAAGTATTTCTAAAGGTGTGGAGATTTTGCTTTTCATTCTCCATATATAATTCATATGTTTAAAAAGACTTGTCAAGACAGGAGAATGATAAAGTTGTCCTTAATTGAGGACCAGTTGTCTTGGCAACAAGTTACCTTCATCACAGAAAAGCTACAAACCGATTCCTACAAGAATGTGTATATTTTCAATTGTGTCATTTTAGAGTTTATATAGGACTTTGACTGAAAAAAAAGCACAACTTGATTTTCCCTTCATCAAGGACGTTTTGTGCCCATTTGTTGAAATGGCAAGTGGTTGTTGAGTAGTCTTCAATGTGAGAGAAGTTTTACAAACCACAGACAAATTTAGATCAGAAAAGTTCAAACTCCGCCTTTCAGCTCTGGTGAGGCTAAAAAAAATAAAAACAGAACATAATATTATTAAATAGTGTCAAATTTAATCATGCCACAGACACCTAGTAAACAAGTGCTTGCCTTATGTCCCAGGGCTTATATAGCTAGAAGACTAGAACACATCTCTCTGAACACAGCCATAAACATACTGTAAAATATCAAAATTACTTATCATGCATACCACGCCATGTACATACTAACACTGAACACGGCTGGAATTTCATTGAATTCTACATTTTAAAATAACATGAACCCAAAAATTTATTAACAGTCAATTCACAAAGAATCTTGTAAAGGGTCATAATAAGTCTTGTTTATAAAATGGCAAGTGTATAGTGAATAATAAAGTATAAAAAAAGGTCTGAAAGAAACTTATAGACAACCAAAACACACTACACCCCAACAAAAAAA
>CAJDSM010089744.1:0-10942 GCA_903981925.1 Ostrea lurida
TTGTATCTTAATTACCACGAACACTCAAACACTTTTGAACGTGTATCTTCTTAGATTATCACTGTGCTCTACTCAACAATATACGTTTTAGGGGTAGACAACGTTTTCGGACAACCTTAACTTTTCAAGATATGTTTGGTAGATATTCTTTTTTGAGAGATCAAGTCTCTCAGCGGTCGATTCCGTCAGAAAAAACGGACATTTATTATTCTTAATCCTCTTTTATGGAGTCTGTATATCATATATTGATAGTCTTATTGTATACCATTAAGCACTGATGAGCATTTGGTGGTTCTATTCCATGGTTTATAGAATCAATAGTGTTCTTCCCTGTTCTATGAACGTTCTGTGACATACTACGTCTTGTATTAGTAAATTTGGAAGGCGCTCATTTGGATAAATCAAAATTACGGATACCTAAACCCGTAACAAAGAACAAGTGGTTCCGTGATGCCGTCATCTGGTATAAATCACGTGACATCACAGATTGCGTAGAAAACGATGTTCATGTGGAATCTCATCCTTTAAACACCAGCCAACTAGAAACTGACCTTGAAGTGTCCTCCTCATTAAATTATCGATCTAGACATTTATTCTGCTGATTGTTTCTTCTGAAAATGATTTACATCTAACTATCTTTATGGATAGATTTATTTTTCACCTTGTTAAATTTTTCCCATTGGAAAGATTTTAAAAAAAACAAAGAACTTGATAATTTTTCCTTGTGTATTGATCATTTTTACGATGTGGTATCTGGACCTAACTTTTTACTGAATGTAGCTTTAAGGAACAGGCCTAAGGAAGGGACAGTGTGAAAACAAGAGGAGGGCTGTGTGGAGAGTTGCCATACGCGAGAATGTTAGTCGGACTTCCTGTGAGAACCCTTCACCCTCCCAGGTCCTTCGGTAATTGTTGCCCGATCTAATTCGATTAAGGTTAATGGCAGATGTAACATTACCGATTGTCATAAGTAAGGGACAAATAATTATTGCAAAGGTTGCCACAAATACAAAATAAGTGTATCCATAGATTTATTGACTGAAATCTTAAATTTGGATAAAATACTGCAATGAATTCAGTATTTTTAAAAATGTAATGAATTTAACTATTTTCCTCATGAAAAATTCCTAACCCAATGTGCATATGAGATTTGATATTTGTCCCTCATGAAACTTACTCCATGTGCATGAGTTTGGCGCTAACATTTGAAAAAAATCTGAAGGTAAAATTCTTTATCAGCTATGACGTCGTCTCGCTGGGTAGTGCGTGATACTCAGTGTATTTGGATTGGCCAGGTTTCCATCAAATTCAATCCCTGAAGAGAATGAAAATAAAGATACACCAGAAATCCACTTGTAAGAAAAGTCCTCAGATACCTTCCGGGTCGCCCATGCGTCTCAAAGTTGTGAGGAGTCCCAATGAAATCAAAACAGAAGAACAAACCGAAAAAGGGCGTTATCAGCTGAGTGCCGCGTGACTTTGTATTGGGCACATGCAGGAGTTGAAAAATGGGAAGGTTGATGGACCATCGGACGGGAGGATACAAGAAACCAAGTCAGTAGCAAGGGTTTAGTTTCAGCTTTAACTCAACATTCACAGTGTTATAACTTCATGCGTTATTGCGTACTCTAAGGGAATTATTCTAACACACGGCAGTGAAGCTTGTTACATTGGATCTTATAGTGTGCAGCTAAAGCCAGCAATTTTGTTTTCCAATATTCTAGGAAAGTTGCATTAATGAAATACTGGATATTCAGATTTGATAGCCCTCAAAATTTTAGATACAAGTATTATTGTTTGGATTATTTTTTGTTAAGTAACTAAAGATAAAATAAGAAAGTTACATGAGCAAATGGTTGTTAAAGTTAATGCCTTTCTCAATTCCTTTTACAAGACCCAGAACTGGTCGAGGTTACCTGTGAATTCTGCAATGCCCAAGGACTTGACACTGAATGCAATGAAATAATGGGAAGAGCAGTGGACAAGGAATTAAGAAGGGTTGGAATTTCCCCTTAATTTCATCGTCGGTAGTCCCGGTTGGTGACGGGGGGAAACTGAAGATACGAGGGGTTTCAGTGATTGGAATAGTGATTGATGAGCTCCCAGAGGAGTCGGTGTTCGTCTCGAGTTTTTTTATTACAAGACGCCGCAGACTATAATAGGGAAATGTGCAGTCCATACGCCAGGGTGTGTAAAGCCATTCAGGAACCTTCGTTCTCGAAGCCAGCAAGATAATACGCAGGGTAAGCAGCCATTCAGGACTGGACTCTAATGTTGAGCAAGAATCAATTGTCAGTGACAGTTCAAAGTTGGAATTCAATTCTAACCAGAGTGTTAATGATAACGCTGAAGTAGAAAAAGATAATAATGTGTGTCCATGTGATTCAGGTAACGGTGAAGACACTGAAATTGAAGAAAACGTTCTTTCTGATTCCGTGGTTTTGTTGGATGAAGCCTGTGAAAAGCAAAGTGTGAAAACCATCCTTGACAAAACTTTGTTGGAAGTTCAGGATATGAGCCTTTCAGAAGAGGATGGTATTTCTAATCATCGTGAGGGAACTGATCATTTTATACCTGTTGTACATTTGATGGGTGTGAAAGGAAATACATTCTGGTATAAACAGGAAAGTAACAAAGGCAATGAAATGGTTTCTGAAAAGGATGTGTTCCCAGAACTGGAGGAAAATGAAAAATATCTGAAGTTTGGGGGGGGGGAAAAAAAACTGCTGATACAAGGATCATGAGTCTTTTGTTTTTACAAATGAATAATGTAGAGAGTGCAAGAAATGACCTCGAAAAAAAAGCAAGGAAGAAACAGAAATTTGTCATGAAAATTATTCAGCAGAAAAGGAGAATGAAAACAGTTCTGGTGGTGCTGAGAATCATGGTGGGGATAGTCTTTCTGAAGGTAAAGAGTTGCTTCAAACGGCAGAAGAGGATAAAGAACATGAGCCACTTCCTTCTGACTTGGAAACTTTATCAGTAAATACGGAAAAAGATGGAGCATCATGTCCTGTAATGTCCACTGAAACTGAGAAAAAAGATGTGGACTCGTTACCGTCTGCTCTCATGTCCACTGAAACTGAGGAAAAAGATGTGACCTCATTGTCACCGTCTGCTCTCATGTCCACTGAAACTGAAGGACAGAGCAATAGTGGCAGTGGTGGAAGACAGATTTCTTTCTATAATGCACATGATATTGATTTAGAAAAGAAACATAACATAGATTCTGAAGTGAAAGTAATGACTGATCTTGTTAAAGGCGTAAGCGACTCGAGAGACAATTCATATCCTTGTAATGACAGAGATAATGCAGATGATGATGAGGAAAGGCACACTAGTGATGATCCCGATTCAGAAATCAAGTCAGTTGAAGTTAGCGGAAAGACAAGTGTAAAAAGAGATCCCAATACCAGTTTGGATGGACCTTCTTTATCAGAGGATCAGGATATGAGCCTGTCAGAAGCGGAGGGAGCTGTGAGCATTACAGAGGAAACTAGCAAGTTCATACCTGACGTTCCCCAGACAGGTGTGACAGGAAGTACCATCTGTGAAGATGGGGAATGCATTCCAAAATTTGATGAGAAAGAAGCTTCACTTGAAAAGGAAAATGTAGGTGGAATGACAAGCGGAATTGACAGTGCTGTATGTGCGGACAAACGCAGAGGTGACTTGTGCAGCAGTATTCAAGAGACGGAAGACTTCCCTGATGACATGCATGAACACGATGAGAATATGAAGACCAAAAATTCCGATAAATGTAAAGAAATACCTCATGTTGAAGAAGATACTGCAGAAAGTTCTTTACAGCTGAGAACAGGTTCTGGAGGAATTCGTAGTGAATCTGAAAATCATGGAAATCCTGCATTCCAAACTGAGACCTACGATTCAAATCCTGCTGGTTACAGCGAGACTGGGATGACTGATTTATTACATGCTTGTATTTCTATGACTACTGAAGCGGAAGCTGATGTGGCGGAAATTGTTATGAACAGTTCAAAAGATGCAAAAGTAGATATAGTCTCAGAAAGCAGTATTGAAAATGGTGACAGTCTGAGTTTATTGATTGGAGCATATGAAAACAGTGAAGGTGAGAGTTTTAACTCGTCCACCGAACAAAATGCTTCGCATGATGATGCCAAACATTTTTGTGATTATTTTCATCTAGTAGGAAATGATGGGGATGAGGAAACGGAGAAATTAAGAAATCCCCAGAAGAACAGTTTAAAGGATGATGCCCAGCTCTCTGCTATAAATCAGAGTGATACAAGTCGTTCACCTCTAGATGAAATAAACACCGAAGCTATTGACATACAAAAGGAGCATGTGGATCACAAGTCTGATGCAGTATTTACAGACGACAAGAGAAAAGAGATTTATAACATTGAAAACCCAAGAGAAGCGGATGGTTCATTTGACACAGAACAAAGGTTAGAGGATATCATGTCGGTGATTGGAGAGTCGGATCTACTGGAGGCCTATCCAGGGATGAAAGGTGGACAGGTCCAATCACATCATGTTGAAAATCCCAGACGAGTGTGATTTATGTGACGACCAGCTATGTCTGGCCAAAGTGAAGTGTTTAACCGATCCACTGGATCCACTGGAGGAAGCCATGTTGTCGTCTGGTATTTGGGATGTCAATGACATTCCCATGGGTAATGTGATTGAGATAGGTTCAGATGAGAATTGTTTCGCGTCCACTGATCTAATGCAAGGAGACGGCAGCAAGATGTCGTGTGGAGAATGAAGAGCCCGAGGATTGTCTGCCAGGGACTCGCCCACGATCTCTGGCGGATGACAGTGGGAAGTATCAAAGAAAAGTGTTCAGATGCCACTGACAACAAAGCATGTAAAAAGGCTACAAACAACTTGGAATGTAAAGACTCGGATAGATCTTTTACAAGTAATCCTCAAGCTGGGAATTCTGATGGATGTAAAGGCTCTGTCGGATCTTTTACATTTAATCCAGAAGCCGATTACGGAGTGTCAACTGAAGCGGAGAAGGTGCCGGATAACGGAGCGTCGTCTGGTGATGATTCGGGCCATTCCTCTTCTACAGAAACAGATTACATTTCAGATTCTTGGACAGTGAAAATGAAGCTTCTACCAGAGGAGACGACATGACCAAAGTTAATTGTGTCTGAATATCAACAATTAAATCACATCGGTGGTATTATTGATACAAAAATCAGAATTCACCAGACAACAGAAGAGGAAGACGAGACTCTTCGGGTAGTCATTCTGATCAAAATCGAGATATGACGGATAATGGTAAACAACATGCATCTGAGACAGTTGAAAATCTTGAAGAGCAAACAAAAGACGGTCTCTTTAAAAGAGATAAACCAGAGTGTCGTGAAACCTCTGGTTGCAGAGAACATAGATTATCCTTTTTATTCAGACTGGGAATAGCCCACCTGCTATGTATTCAGTGCCACCATTTAGCCAACAGATGCAGTCAGGTATAGTTGTACGTAATCCGCAATGCACAATAATACCTACACGACAAGTCCCTTTGAATTCAATACCTCAGATGTATACACAAACCCAGTTTCAGCCATTTTCCAACAGCACGTATTCAACTCTTCCTCTGTTGCTACCCTACCTACACTTTCCAGTTGTGCCACAAATAAATCCGTTGCTACCGTTGCAGCCACTTCCTGCGATGTCTTCATCACATCACACATTTGAACTGACAAATGATAAATTCGAGGCTTCAGAAGAATGAACCATTCTGTCAAGGCTCCTTTTCACTATCCAAAGTCCCAGATTAATGCCTGGGTTCCGGAATTTCAATATTCCGTATTTGCCGATTTGTTCTTCAGCTCTGCAAACACCAAGGGTCAGTCTGGATTACGTTGACAGAAATCTGACACCCGAAAAGCCTGGGAAGAAAATGGAACATTTAAGAACAAGTCCAAATTTTCTTGGATCAAATCAACGAAGTCCTTTGCTGCCTCCCATTTCTTCATTCAGACAGAGGAGAATACCAGAGGCGAATTCTGGTGACAACAGTTTTTCATCGCACAACACTTCACCAAGGACAAAAAATGTGGATGCAAGTCCATTAGATCAGCAGCAAACAAGATTAAATCATCAATACTCAACATTGAACGCGACTGTATCTACGCATAATCTTCCTAGAGACGCCTTACAAAAGTCGCGCACACCAACTGTTTCTGTGTCTCCACTAGACATGACTGTACAAAGTAAACGTAAGGCAGGTTTGAAGAATCGAGATACAACAAAATACAAAGAAGACGATCAGGAAAAATTTGAGGGCAAAAACTTGACACTTAAACAGCAAATGAAGTCTGGTTATAACCAGTCAGAGAGTGTTGTCCAAGGTCATGACCTCACTCCGCAGCATTCTGTTGCTAGGAGAGATCGTTCTGTTGCTAGGAGTGATCGGTGTAGTTCAGGAAAAATCCCTGTGGGGCATGTGAAGCCTATGTCTTTCATTGATTTAAGTCGCAAAGACAATCAAACGCACTAGTCAGATGTAAACAAATTTGGTAAAAGTAGAAGTGCCATTTTTCTTCAGAGACTGAATGTGCGTGTAGAAAAATGTGTGCGATTGAACATATCATTATTTATGTTTGTTTGGTTTTAAATGTTTCTNATTTTTCTTCAGAGACTGAATGTGCGTGTAGTAAAATGTGTACGTTTGGACATATTATTTATGTTTGTTTGGTTTTAAAAGACTAGCTGAAAATATTTTCCTGTAGCTAGTTTGATAGATGACTGTTGTAATATGTTTAAGTTTTATTTACTGTGCAAAACTTCCTTGCAATATTTTGTTCAAATGCACATCTTGCATATTTGATTTGAAAACGGTGAAATAGATAGTACATTGAACTGTGTGTGATAGGGCACCTGTTTTGTTTGGTAGATGAACTGTGTATAATAGGGCACCTGTTTTGTTTTGTAGAGTTGTGTTTGATTAGAAGCTGACTAGTACATACTTGTAGATTCCTTATTTTACGCGAGTACTATATATCTCGAGTTGACTCTTAACAAATCTAATTGCGAGAAGGTAAATTCGTGATTGTTGTATTAATGAAGAGTGTTTTTTTAGTACCATAAAAATAAAAGCGAAACATTTTATTTGGCGATCGATGCTTCTCGCGAAATTACGCGATAATAAATTACTCCCGTTTACATTGGGAATCTACAGTAGTAATTTTTTGTAACTATTTTTCAAACATCAGGTCATGTTTTAAACTAAAGGCACCAGTACTTGCAAAGCAATCTGATCAGGGGATTTTTTTTTAGCTCTAGTACTGAAGCTTTAGTTTGTTCATACCATGTAGTAATTCAGGGCTAGACTAAACACCCCCAACCCCCCAACCCCAATAGAAGTTGAAAAGTTGAAAATTTGTTATTTGAAGGAAATTTTGGAAATCTGATTAAAAACCAAGAAGTTACAACTTCTTGTCAAATTTAAAGAAAGGAAATAAAAATAGAGGAGGAGGAGGGGGTGTACAAGTATTGCCATGCTGTGTATGGTACAATGTATCGTGAAAAACAGGAAGGGGGGGATAGGAATTAAAAGTTTAACATTGATAACATGTTGGAGATTATCTTCTCATACATTCTCACTTAGTGCCCAGGTGAGCAATGTGACCTTGGGTCTCCTGTTAACTCAACATTCGTTTTACTGTCGTGTTTCATCTTTATCCACAAGAGACATGAGACATGTACTTAACTAAGTATATTCTAGGACAACGTTGTCAGTAATATGTTCAGCGGCCAAACTAAGAATAACAGAATTACACGGGACAATTTGCTAACAACTTACTAAGTTACACGTACTTAAAGAAAATTACGATTTTTAAAGAGTGGGAATTTGTTTGTTCCAAGATAATTTACATAGCTTTTAAGTTAAGGTATACTTATTAAGATGACAAAGATTTCACCTAAAAAACTTTGAAGGGGCAAATGCTTTTTCTCCCGGGGAGGGGGGGGGGGCATAATCTTCAGTACTGTGTGATTGGAATTCTATGATTTTTGTTATGAATCTACATTCATGGATATTTGGTTTTTTCCAGATAATATATTTTTGTATACTGTGCTCAGAAGAAAACTATGTATGCGGACAAGTATTTTTTTTTTTTATGTTCGTAGTGTGGATTTGTTAGAGGTGAACAAAAGCATTCTTCCCAGTCAATTCGTCTCCGCCTCAACAAATTCCCGCGAAATCTCATAACGCTTCATTCATATCATTGTACAGTGTTCCAAATGTAGGGAATTGTTTTAACTTTTATGACAGTATTTCTGAATCTTGGTGAGACTGGCTATATGCAGTTTCTACTTTTTTGAATCGTTAGGTTTGGCAATGGCTTTGTTCGTACGTAGTGCCATAGCCCAGCTTACACCGTTTTTTATTTTACGTTTGTCTTTCAGCCCACCTCTTTATGTGTAATCTAGTGTTCATGTATGTATCCGTTGCAAGTAATGTTAGTTCTGAAAGCTTGTTTGGAAGAAGAGTTGATTTTTTTTTTTGGTTATACACACTTGTATTTAAGGAGAAAATGGAGTTTGGTGTTTTCGGTGGGATGTTGATCAGATGATTTTATGACGGCAGGGGGATATAGATCTACATTCATCTTGAGCTCTGAGTATTGTGTAGTTTGGAATGACGAAAGTTTTTGGTTTTTTTTTATTTTTGATTAAATGTGTGTAAGTGTGTTTTCAGTGGTATTCCAGTCTATGAAAAAAAAACTCGCCATCCAGAAATCAAATATTAATAGTTTTGATTACATTTTGAGTTTATCTTTATGTTGAAAACTGCAAATGTGTTACAAGAAGCTTGCATTTGACTTATATTTTGTTAGCATGTTCATTCCAGATTAAATGTTGTTGTAGGGCAGCTCCTGGCTTGAGCAAGGAAGTGAGACTTAATTGGCAAATTTTATTTATGGACAATTTCCTTGTTGGACTCATATAAAGTTTGAGTTTTGAAACTTTTGTGTTTATTTGGGTACGAAGAGATCAAAGCATAAAAACACCTATTAACAAGTGCTGATGTGTCAAAATTCGATGTGTATGGGTTGCAGTCCGCTATAGTGTGTTATTGTACACCAGTGGGCATGTGACCATGTGGGGAGGGGTCGGCAGTGTGTGTGTGCGAGCGTAAGGAAAGATTGACCATTTTGAAATGCATTCTAAAGAATTCGAGATGGCATACAAATTCAACCCAAGATACAAAGGAAGATAGCACGTAAAACCATACAATTGTAAAGGCAAAGATGATGAAACAGTGAATCATCTCGTAAGTCCTAAATGAGAATACAAAGAACAGAGTTGGGGCAATCAAGGACCCCCTGAACACACCAGGGTGAGTAGCATCCTGTTGACCGGTCACACCGCTGTAGACCATAGTCTTGATCAGGTTGAACGGGACAGTCCGTAGTCAAATCAGTGTGTGAAAACGGACTTAACAATGGCTATGAACACATCAGACAGCATTGACTCAAATGATAGGTCTATATAGGTAAACTAAATTTACGAAATGCTGCCTTTAAACGTGGACTGTTTGAAACCCCTGCAACAACAACTTGTCTGAATACAAGGCTTTGCCATCGATTAAAAAACTATCATACGCAGAACAAGCTCTTGCATATCGGAATAATTGAGAGAACATAACACCATATGCAGGGATGATGGAATATTGCTACATAAATATGGGAAAGTTGACGATGGAGAAGCGTGAAATCGTTCCGTTTGTCATAAAGTTCAGTAGTTAGTTGCCGTTAATGTCAATGTTCAATAAAATATCCAAGTTTACGAGAAGCAGACATGGAAGGACTCTGTGGTGTCCTTTCATTTTCTAGTTCGTTGGGATATATTGAATCGACATTATGAATGGAAATCGTATTATTGATAGATAAAACATCGTCAAATATATCGAATGTTTGAAATTAAAGTCCACCGCTAGAGATATTTCTTTCTTTTCATGTAGAAGCTTTTGAATGGAATTCTGCTCATAAGAATATAAAAATAGCGTCAGCTAATAGAGGAGCACATTAGTGGCCCATTGGAATTCCAAATTCAACCCAAGATACAAAGGCAATAAGTATACTCGGAGGATTTGCGATCATTAAACAATAAAATGCTATCGTTGCGGTTATCGGGTGATGAAGGCAGCTAGCATTGCCAGAAAAAAACGTACAGCTGCCGATGCCGGGTACTTGTTTTGCGAAGATCAAGATATAAACTTCTACATCATCGCCAGAAAAGCTCCACTAGAGATACGGTAAAAGATTCACTTTTAGACTGTTCGCGCACAACCACAAATCCCTTTGCATTTCAAATGTAATTATGGTTTAAATAATTGAAGAGTTATGATTTAGCATTTAAAAAACAATCGACGATGGATTGATTGTGAGGAGCCGTAAGTATTTTATGGCTGTGTTTTGAGGCCGCTTGGAAATTACTACGCGCAGAGCAGGCCATGCCTATAGCCGAGATATCGGGCTAAAAAAAAATCATTAACTCCGAGAGAAGAGGGTTCTGAAATTTTTTATGCCCCCGCTCCATAAAAATGGCCGAGGGGCTTATAGTATTACACTGCTTCCGTCTTCTGTCGATTCACGTCATCATTTTGGTTTCTGTCATTATCTCTGCAAACGGTTCAACCATTGTATATGGATAATGTTCACAGGATATGCAGTCAAGTTTCAAGTTGGTCATGGTCCGAATGATTTTTTGACAGAAGTTGCCCTCTTAGACTTAGAAAAATTCGAAATGTTTCCGTTTCCGTCTTATCTCCTGCAACGAGAATTGCACGCATTCACTCAAATTTGATATATGGAACGTCACAGAATATGCAGGTTCAAGTTAGAAGTGGTATTGTACTGATGCTTTTTAGACAGGAGTTTAAGCCCTTTTCTTGAATCAGAAAAAATAAGAAATTTTCGTTTCCGTTCATCTCATG
>CAJDSM010089753.1:2825-20789 GCA_903981925.1 Ostrea lurida
TGTGGGACTATAATTAAATGAGGAATAGGAACATGTACACTTTGGAGGATTTCGTTGTAACTGTTCAATATCAAGGCACTGCAACGTCTGTTTGTAATTAAATAAGTTGGATGCAATAGTGGAATTATATCTATATGAAATACAATATGGCCTCAGTACACATTCTTAACAGTCATCTAAATCACATTGGTTTATGTGTTCTGTTGGACCACTTATCATTGTGTCTTAACACTCAAATATTCAGTTCAAAGCACAACATATTCCTGGGGAAAACCAATAAATTCCTGGTTCTTTATCTTGCAAACAGTGGGTCTCGTTCAGGCAGCTGGCGCCCAGCAGTCTACAGCAGACCACAACTATCAGCTACTCCTAGCTTCATCCAGGGGCAGCTTTTTCATGTGTTATAGACTATTTATTACATTTGTCGATGTTACATGTAGTATACACCAAATAAGCAAATACAGTGGCTATTGAAGCCCTTCTTTTAACATATGACACTGGATATTACATCCATTTATTGCACAATTATTCATACATGGATACAAATAATCCAGCTAAGCATACATTTCTTGTTATTAGTTTTTTATTGAAGACAGTCCAATTAGGAATCTGCACCATACTGGCGGTACTTAGCATGTTAAATATAACCTACACTACAGACCAGTTACAATTGCCTGGGGTGGGATCACATTAAGCGGGACAACTATTTTGTCACTTCTTCGCCTGCCCATTACTCATTGCCAATTTACTTCTGTACTGATTGATTCATTATTTGTTGTTTTACGTCCCACCGAGAATATTTCACTCATATGGAGACGTTGCCGGTGACGGACAGCAAAATTTAGGCCTATGCTCGGCACTCAGGGCCTTTGAGCAGGGAGGGATCTTTATCGTGCCACACTTGCTGTGACACGGGGCCTTGGTTTTTCCGGTCTTATCAGCCTGGCACGCAAGGGGATGCTGAGGACCTATTCAAACCCAGCTGCCCACGGTTGACTTCAGTACTGTCCTGATTGCTTAATTATATGGGATAGACAGTAGGAATTCCAAATCCCATTCTTTATGCATTGGTGCAGCTACTACCCTTGCACAGCAAGGCATTGTAAATCAAGTTATTCAAGCGGCAGGTCGATGAGATCGGTCGCGAATCAGTTATACATTCGTTAAGATTGTTATTATATTAACATTGATAAGCCTTGTGTATTTATTTATATAGCATACCTAGCAATCATTAAGTTTTTTACAGGTAAATCTATATCTGGGCTGTCAGAGCCTCTATTAAAACAGGACAGCAAGGGCTGCCAGATCCATGAGAGGGGGACCAGACCTAATTAATTGTAGTTTAAAGCATGATAACGAACAGCGATTGAAGTCCTGCATAGAGGACAGAGGCATGCATTCGGAAAACATTGGCCAATGGGCGAACCAGGGGTTGGACGTCCAGGAGATGTGAGTATCCCCTGTTGACCATTTTCTATATTGGGTAAACGGAGCAATCCGTAGTCAAAACCGTGTATGAAAACCGGCTAAACTTGTCCATGTGATGGCAAGTTATGGGGGCATGAATTTATATGAGTTTGTGATTTTCATTGTGGTGCAAATATATAGGCCTAACCAATTTATATTCATTACTTAGCCTTCTTCAGTCACCAACTTGAATAATAAACTTTTCTGGGTGTGGGGTTAGTGGTCTTACCTTCTGCCTAAGTAGTTAGTGTTATTCCTCGCAGCTTAAGGGATAGAGAACACTTATGCAATAATCATCAAGAAGCGCATTAGCTTCAAAGCTTCAAGAGGTAGGGCGTATATACATGTATCAAACACCCACAGTTTGAAGCCAAACCCATTTAACTGTATCATTCTAAGGGTGTGCATTTGTCACTGCTAGGGAATGAGTTATATTAAAGGAGTACTTAAAGCTTCATAGGTGACAGCTGTAATGCATGTTCTTACACTCTGCGGCAATCCTGGTTAGCGGTGACCATTTGAGTTGGAGTACTGCCGCCGTCACCACGGTACTGGGCACTCCCTTGGTGGTGGTTGCAGTTCCACAGGCGCTCATGCGCTCCTGTTCCACTGGCGTATGTGGCACATGCAAGTGGCGTTTCACTGCACCCCAATTCAAATGGAATTCACTAGTCTGCAGCTTCATGGCATGAACTTGAAACTTGGCAGTAGTGATTGTTCATTGAATTGTTTTATTTTGTTTATTGATTTGTTGGACAACTGATTGATTGATTGTCTTAATTATTGATTTCTTGATTGCCTAATTTATTGAACTTGTATTGGCGACGTCTGTGCACTTGCGTTTACCCAGTGCTCAATTCACCCACTTGGGGCCGTCATATTTGATTGATTGATTGTTGAGGGGCGGCTCTGTGGTAGCCCACAACCATCACCGCGGCCGAGATCGCCAATACAATAAATATTGTTCATTACTTAGGTATGTGGCTATATGCTTATTGAACAGGAATCGATGATAATAAGCTTTTTCATCTAAAATCAGCTAAAGAGACAAACACCATATGCAGTTACATGTATCAATAGAGCGATAAAACGTCGTCGATATATCTAAATGTCAAATTAGAAACTGTAGCTAGAGATTTTTTTTCCAGTAGAATGTTTTAATGAAAATCTGTCTCTAAAAATAAAAGAACAGGCCAGTGAATAAAGGAGCACAATTCGTGTCCATTGCAATATTTGATCACCAAGAGTACGGACATTTTCATAAATCTCTAAATATACAATTCACAATGCATCACTAGTTAATATTTCATTCTTAAACAAACTAACACGGTATGGTATATTCTTTAAAGTATACAATGTTTAAAAGGACCTAGCCGTTTCTTGCCCGAAGAAAGGTCGTGTGTCCTCAACCAATATTTGCATCAAAATAAAAATCAATCCATAATTTTACATGAATGTAATTTGCATCTCCACTATTTATCCCTCCATACTTTTAAATTTACAAAAGGCGAGAAAGGGGAATCCAAGAAAATAATGAAAGTCGTTGTGTTTTTTTAAATGTTCATTGACTCAAAATCATTTAATTTTAGAAGGAGAGAGCTTCAGGGAACTTGTATCTAACATTACAACCACAACAGAACATAGTTTTTCAATACGTTCGACTACTTTCACCACAAAGTATATTACTGACACCACCATTAGTCCTCTTTTGTAAGTTGATTTAAGGGGCGAGACACATTTGACCATATTTCCCCCATTTCAATGACATATTCTTGTATTCCTCTGCCTTAAGTTTCTGTGTTGTGTACATATAATTAAGACGAAACAAAATGACAATTGAGTTTCCTGTATATGATCTTGCATTTTCTCCATGCAGTTTTAGAAACTGTAAAAAGGATGGCTCATTTCAAGTGTTAGTGTTGCCATGCATTTGCATGTCAATTCATTTTATTAGATATCATGTCAATTGCATACATGAATTACATCAATGTACGAAATCTATCATTTCATTTTCAATTCAATCAATTTTATCTATTGATTGTTACATATATTGCAATTTGATATTAATTTACAAACTTATGTTTCCGGGTTCATATCAAGTATAATGATTAACATCCTAATCATCACTGTGATATGTGCGTTTGTTCTTTAGAGACGGAAAAGCATAAGAAAATGTGCTTAAAAACAACTGTCCAAATAATGGCCGTCAGAAGCGATTCCACGTACATCAAATGATTAATATGGATGTTTGCTTTAGATTAATTCATACAAACCGTAAATAGTGCCCAAAAAGATTGCTGGTACGTTTTGTACCCGTATTAGGCATAATTCCCGAATTAAGATATTTGGACGATGATTTATCTACAAACAAGGTCAACGTCCATTCGTACATCGAATCGAGATTAATATATATTATATATATATATATATTAATTATATATATATATATATATATTATATATAATATAAATATATATAATATATTATATTATTCAAGAGTTCAAGTAAAGTCTCAGTGTCGGCATAATATATTCAAAATTAAAAGTATAAAGAAAACACAAAAAATTCTTCGTATTATAATATATATATATATATATATATATATATATAATATTATATATATATATAATAAATATATATTATATATATTATATATATAATATATATATATATGTATGACGAGGTCGTCAGAAATTAAATTCATATAAAATACTGAAAGGGAAGTATTCCCTGGTAAAAATCAACGTTTCAATCACATACGTGGAATACATCTATGTTCGTGGGCACCAATGTTAATGAATTTCGGTGGTCACGTTTTACCCACGAATTAAACATCCCACAAGCGATGTTTATATTTCCGTTTATTCTTCTTAAATATTATGCCGTTAGCACTATTTATGAATTAGCCACGAAATTACGTCCACGACGACCACCACATTTTTGTTACCACACGAAATATTAGACCCCACGAATTAAAATGGTTCCAAAGTAGTTTCACAGTCGTAGCAGTATGATGTAGGAATAAGTGATGCACAACATTATGTTTACACTAGATGTATTACGATTCTAGACCACTGAAATGCTTCCCAAGCATAATCACCAAGTGTACACACGAATACAAGAATATGGACGTAGGTACCTCCGCTATCTCACCATTTTGTATGTCTAGACCCAATTGCTACGTCGTCGGCTTAGTATTATTTCTCATTATATTGGATATTTTAAAGCACACTGTACTCTTTGGTTGTATAAAACATTAGAATTAAAGTAAATATAGTTACGAGCTACAACTATTCCTATCAGATGGCAACGGAAAACAACAGTAAAAGTTAGTGTAATTAGAAAAAGGAATTACATCATCTTTAAAATGCTCATGTTATACGATACCATTTAAAACATTCGGGGAATATATTATCATCACGGAAGTTGCAAACCGAAAAAAATACTGTATAATTTAATTCCAGTCATCGTGCTGTTATATATCAATCGTACGTGGAATGCTAAAATACCAGAATTAGAGTCGGTCTTTAATAAGGGCAAATTGTTTTAATGCACCTGGTACACGAAAAATATGAATTTTATCTTGTCATCCTGGGAAATCGAAACATCTTATAACATGCAGTAGGATACGCATTTATTCTGCATTAAAATTCATTAGATAATGGTACATAGTTTGTGGATCTCAACTTCATGACCAAACGGGACGATGTTTCAGCTTCCTCCATCGATCAAATTTCCACACTTATGTAGCAAATAGTTATGATCGATCACCGCTGCATAATGTTGCGTAGTCTCACACAACTATTCGACTACGGCTTGTCTGCGTAGGGATCACATTTGGATCGAGGAATTACAAAACAAGTTGTTTGTGCAGGGATTCAACAGTCATGTTTAAAAGCTGAAGTTTGCAAAGACTTTGTTCATTATAACGATTTAGTTTGAAATGTCATTGGTCGGATGCTGTTTGATGTTGTTCTCAAAAAAATTGTTAAGCCATTGTTTCTATCAACCCCGAATGGAATTACTCCGTTACTTAGATTCAAGATTATGGCTGCACGGGCGGGGTTGACAGAGGTCTACAGGGGATGCTCTATTCCTCATAGGATAACCTGAATCGCAAAACTCTGAATGTGTCCAGAGAGGTCCGTGTTGCCAAACTTTTTGTTTTGTATTTTCATTTAAGACTTACGAGATTGATCACTGTTTTATATATTTGCCTTTACATCAGTGCTTGGAATAAGCTTAAAGCTATGGTTAAATCACTTAACTTCACGAAATCAATTGCATATTAATGATTGCACATATTTTGAGGAACAGGATAATTATTTTGTGTTTGGGTATTAAGGTGACCAAATTTACATGTTATTCCCTTTGATAGTACCTAATCTTAAAGTTGAATCAATATGTTGTGCGTAAAGTCAAACTATGTCCCATAAATATCACAACTTATCAAAACACTATTGTTCCAATGAGGAAAATAAAACAGTCTATTATAATACTATCTAATTATTTGCATTCAATTGCTCAACATCACACGGACAAACACGGCAAAGAAATCAACGCGTATATTCACTGCTTATCAATATTATCTTCCACTCAAAAAACAATTCAGTCCGTTTATTCCTGTTAAATTTTTAATTCTCAAGTTTCCAACCGCATTAATATACTTCAATGAATTGCATATGCAAACTGTTAAATACACAAGCGACAACTCTGCAGTGTGCCTATACCCACATTGTCTGCTTGCTTCTTACTTTCAACTTTATTGTCCACTGGATCCATTTCATTACATGGTGATGTCAGATATAGTTGGACAATGTGTTTACGTACTTACACTCCTGCGCTCTTTCAAAAGACATAAATTCTTCAAAATCATTTTTCAGTTTAAACACAATTTTATATCCCAGTTCAGATTTGGGATGAAAGAATTGAAACGTGCCGTACCCTATTCTGGATTCCAAAACACTTCATATAAAACTCTCTAGACGACAAGCATATATCCTGCATGTTAAGTGGCCAATGGAAAATTTTGCCTAAAAACTATCGCGATAGAAACATCATGTGATTAAAATGGTTAGAATCATTATTGCACTTTTTGATTAAGATGATAAAAATGATGGATTTCAAACAACCTTCCTATTGGAGGATGTATTATATCTTAACTATAGTTTAAGATTGACACATGATTCAGCATCTACGTGGCTTATACAAATAGAAGAAGTCACTGGTATCGAGTCATTTTCACACCAAATTTCCAATTTGCAAAGGGCATGAGGAGTTGAAATCCGAACTGTACGATTCATCGAAATTTTTTACTTAAAACCAATTACGCTTGCATTCCTTACAGATTCTTACTTATAATTGTTAAAATAGTAATTTGTTATCGCCATGTAAGCTCAAATTCTTCTCGTTCATCTACATCTCGGATTTTCAAACTAAAAGACAATCTTAACTCTCCTAACTATTTCCGCCAGAATATGCACCAATTTCAGATAAGACTTAATTATACTTATTTGGTTTGCTATAAATAAAAACATTTTCGTGATATGTAAATTAGTAAGTTCAACTGCACTTGCTAATGAAAATCGATATATGCATGACCCCTCCGATCGATCCCATCATAACCCATTCCCCCTTTTATCAATAATAATGGCATCAATGTTTTCCCTACTGGATAGACTATCTTCTAGTGAATTCATAAGGTGGGCATTGTGCTCAATTCGATAGTCTTCTTAAAATTTTCAAACAGTGATTTGCATTTCAAGACACTTAAAATTACTTTTACGCTGACAAAACACATATAAACGCCACACTTTAGATCAATAAAATGTGTTTCACATCTAGATCACAGATGGACGTCTGGATTAACAAGTGCAGCGCCATGGAATTGGTTCTCTTAATTATGTTAGGCAAAGATAACGTAAACAGTTGATAAAATCTTCGTATCGGTCTAAATAAATAGCAAAACGATAGTTTGGGCAATCAACGGACTACTGTGACACATCCAAGAGTGGGATCTGGTGCCGTAGGTAGGAGCATAGCATCCTGCCTGTTGGACTGGCTAACCCGCCGTGAGGCCATATCTTGAATCAGCGTAACACGGAAACAGTCCGTGTCAAATCACGTGGTTGTGAGTAAAACGGCTTAAACAATGACTATGAAACACAATCAGAAACAGCATTTGAACTCAATGATAGGAATCATATTTGGTAAAACTAAATAAATTCATAACGACCAAAATTTAACCGGAATGGCTGACCGTTAAAACGTGACCTGTTGAAAACCCTGCCAACAACAAAACGTGGTCTGAAATAGCGTTGCCGTTGAGTTCAAAATTGACTCATACCGCAGAACAAGTCGTTTGCGTGACGAATTGAGGTTTGAGAGACAGTAGCAGCACACGTAAGTGCAGTTTTAATAGAATATGCTACATAAAATATGGGAATTTGAACGATGGAGAGCGCAATCGTCCCGTTTGTCCATAAGTTGAGTAGTTATTGCCAATTAATGTACAAATTGTTCAAGTAAAAACAAGTACGGCAAGCAGACATGGATAGCTCTGTGGTGTCCCTTTATTTCTCGTTCGTTGGGATATATTGAATCGACATAATGAAATGGAAATTCATTGCTATTGCAATAGATAAACATCGGCAATATATTCGAAATGTTGATTAAATGCCACCGTTGAGATGATTCTCTTTCTATGAGAAGTTTTTGAATGAATTGCTGCCTCATAAGATAATAGTAAAGATATGGTCACTGTAATTAGAGGTACGCCACAATTGTGCCCATTGGAATTCCAAACAGACTTGTGAAAGACCTGATTGCCCCAAACTACAAATATATTGTCAATGAGGAAGCTCCAGCCATTAATATTCTCACGAGCAGATCTAGGTGCATCAGACTACATTCACTGACCGGATAAAAGCCTTGAATATAAGTTTTTTGTGTAATCTACTATACTTCTGTGGCATTAAATAGACGATTGATCAATTCTATATTGCAGGGTTTTCTGTACAGTGTTCCGATTATTTTGTGTTTTGAATGACGCCATAAATCTACATCATTCTTGTGTAGATATTAGGACACGACCTGTACTCAGCCTGTAACTGTGCTGCGTTACTGGATCTATGTAAAATGCCATCCAAGCACATCTCGTTACTCCTCACAAAAACATTGACAACTGTCAGGAGCGACTTCAGACTAATTGTGAAACTACATATTGCCAAGAAATGGTGTAATGCAAATGTGGATTCTAAACAACGTCTATTAGCAGACTGTCTAGTGAATTTGAAATCCCAGAACCTTTTCACATATCAAAACAACATCTAAACATATGTACTTGTCAGACACTTTTACACGACCATCCTGCAACGAATGATATTAAAGACAAGGCTTTGTGCACGATTTACGTTGCTTCTTTAAACAAAAATGGGGAAAAATATCTTTCTTATCTAGTGATAATCCATTCTAAAAAATTATGTTAAACTCGCAACCTGATTCTAAACACTTACATTAAAGCACATGCTGGAGTCTCCTCATTGAAATTATCTTGTGTCAGTTGTTTGCAATATAGGTCTTTCCAACAGTCTAGTTGGAATTCCAATGGGCACGAAGCTTGTGTCTCCTTTAATTGAGCTATCCTAGTTTTTATTAGTTGCTTATTGAAGCAGAATTCATTCATATTGTTGTTACAATGAAATAGAAAGGAAATCTCTGGCGGTCACTCTTTAATTTCGACATTTGGATAGAAATTGCCGAGTGTTTATCTATCAATAATAATGCTTCCCATTTACTGTCATATAAATACCCCAACGGACTAGAAAATGAACAGGCACAGCCAAGAGTCGGTCTATGTCCTCCTCGTACTTGGGATATATTGAACATTGACATTAACGGAAAACCGTAACTACGTCAAGCCTTTAAAACACGGGACGAACAACACATGGGGTAAGACCATGGTTTGACCTTGGCGTTAAAATCAATTGGGATCATCTACTCTCTCTCTCTCTCTCTCGTCTCTCTCTCTCTCTCTCTCTCTCTTTTCAAAAAAAGACCAAAAGTCATTATTTATAGAAGGTTGGCAATTGGAGAGTATCATAGATTAAGGCCGATAAAACAATTACAAAGCGACCTTATGGGACGGGTTTTTGGGTCTTTTTTACTCGGGGTTTTTTGTTTTTTTTTTTTGGTTTTTTTTTTTTTTTTTCCAGTTTTTGTGTTGTTTTTTTTTTTGGGGGGGAGGCTTTGCCTTAACTTCTATTTACGAATTCCAATCCCAAAGGGCGGAGCACCAGCGTCTGGCGCAGAAGAAAGAGTTCTAAAAAGGTTCCATCAATGCTTGTCTGATATTTTTTTTGCATGTTTGTTTCTTTTCATTTTTTTTTTTGTTGACTACTGGGTAAGCTTTCTCCCCCTCCATCCTTGCTGAAATTTGCTGGAAACGCCACTGCAGAGGAACTAAGTTAGTAAGATACTTAATTTACACTATAACAAAATGTCCTGGTAATAAGAAAAGCTGGCTTGTCGACAGGCTGTCATTTATTTAGATATTAGAGCGTTACATGTTTTTTCTCTTACTAAATAAGGAGTGTCACTGGCCACCACACATCATATTTTTGGGGGATGATGTTATTCATTATACTGACATGCAATATTCAGGTGCCGTCAATCAATTTCGGACTTGCAGTGAACCTTTCGATACTAGTGATAACCTTCGGGCTCGTGGGTTTTCGGACTGGTGGATCCCTCGGACTCGTGCTTTTTCAGACTTAGTGAAAGCCCTTGACGCGTGTGACTTCAGACTAAGTGGAACCCTTGGATCGGGGGCTTTCAAGACTAGTGAATGCTCTTGGACTTCGCTTGGCTTTCAGAACTAGTGTAACCCTTGAACTCAACTGGCTTTCAGATCGTAGTGAATCTTCGGAGCTCGTGGCTTCAGACAGTGATCCCTTGGACTCGTGTAATGCTTCTAGACTAGGTGATCCTTGGACTCGTGGGCTTTTCAGAATAGTGAGACGCCTTCGGACTCGCTGGGCTTTCAGACTAAGTGAATCCTTTGGACTCGTGGCTTTGCACGACTAGTGAACCCTTGGCTCGTGGGCTTTCAGACTATGTGACCCTGGACTGGTGGGCTTTCAGACTTCGTAAACCCTTGGAACTGTGGCCTTTCGGAGCTCGTTGTCCCTCGATCTCGTGAGACCTTTGGCTCTGTGGCTTCAGACTCGTGGCGCTGTTGAACTAAGTTGAACTCGGACTCGTAGGTATCGGTACTAGTGGACTTTTGGACTCTGAGACGGACTCGTGACCGACGAAACCGTATTTGACAAGCACATGTGAACGTATACTTCATGGATATGCTAATGTGACTATGCACAACACGTCATGATACGGTTGCAAAATATATATTTACCGCAAATAAACATCAAGATGGTTTGACCTTACTGAATCTTAATTTGGCTGTTTGGCCCTGACTGTCGAGAAAAACCAGTATCTATTGCAATTATCCGAATTGGAGTTGACTTACTTGATGTTTAAACATCTCGCTTGACAATTTTCCACTTTACTCCTCCATGACTCCTTGATCCTGCCTTTCTCTTTTGTCGGAGGTCCGTGTTGCCCTGCACTCGATTTTGTGATATGTTTTTTTTTGGGGGGACCTATGCATACTTTGATTACATTGTTCTTCTGCCAATTCGATATAATGATAATGAACGGTACCCCACATTGCAAAGTTTTTTTTTAAAAAAGTGTTTGTGCCGAACAAAGCATTTCTTAAAAAAATTAAAAATAAAAACTTTTGCTTGTGTAGAGAATGTGTCAGCTTTCCGGGGGTCTCGCTCTGTCCTCTGGGAGCTTCAAGCAACTCACCTTCTCCCCCTCCCACTGTTTCTGAAATTCCTGATCCGCTACTGAAAGCCGGTGAAGTGCTGTATAAATGTAGGCCTTGCCTCGGGCGCCTCATTGCCTTTAAGCAGATGAATCTTTATTATGCCATCTTGTGCCGTGTCTCAGCTAAGGTCCTCCGGTTTGTTGGTCTCAATCCGAAAACACCACTCTCCATTTCAGTATTTTTGACCAAGCTAAATGGTACTTAGGGTCTATTTGTAATCAAGATCCCATGGTGTCAAACAATGATGGAAGGATTCTTAAATGTAACATACATTGTAAACAACATGTGAAAGAGAATCTGAATTAGAGAATACATGGTAATGTTATAATATGGCACTGTGAGTTAATAAAAATACTTATCAAATTAGTATCAATTTGCAACAATGAATACCCATTTTTTGTATGAATTTCTTGGTGCATAAAGCATTCATTGTAAATGCTATATACGGCAACATGAACATAAAGCCGTCTACGTATAATTCCAACAGCGAATTGTAGTGTTATTTTTCACTGTTAATATTAGCTGTTATAATAATTAAATAGTTACTTAGTTACATGAAGATATTTGTTTGATTTTTAATTGTACTAAATGCATTGATCATAATTAGCAACCGCTAATTTCATGGAAAAGTGGGTCCCCCCACACACACCACAAATCACAACCATGCCTATTGTTGCAAATCTGATTTAGTGACACAGCAGAACGACCGGACACACCCCAGAAAACACCATTTTCTGAATTTAACTTTCAATAATCTTTAAAATGATATACGAAAGAAATAGGAGTAAATATAGGTATAAATTTGACTTGTGGTATGCCTTCACAAAAGGTATGAAACAAAGTCAGTTCAACATAAGTGACTTAAGTAATAATTTTGTAATGCCAAAACAGTCATTAGTAGCGCCGTATAGATTTTTGCGAAAAATGATTACTTAAAACGAGATTCGTTAATAATCCCTGCAACATCACAACTTTTGGTTAGTAGTTGGCCTCGCTCTTAAAAAATCATCATAGCGCATGGCATGCCTTTGCGTATCGAATCAGCTTGAGATTCATACACACCAAAGCAGGTGGCAGTTAGTACATTACTAAAAATACAAATAGTGAAATTTTGACAATTGGCAAAGTCAAGTCATCTACGTTTTATCGAAATAATGTAGTATGTCAGTCCTGCATTAGAGTCAATGATTTAAGTAAGAATATCCAAAATATGAAACCATCTGCTACAGTTCCTGTGGTGTCCCTTTATTTCACAAGTCGTCAGGAAAATATCAAATGGGCATTAATTGTTGAATACAAGTTGCTGATTGTAATCTGATAAGAACATCGTCTATTACTGATAAATAAAGGTTAAGGACAGTTCTGTGTCATAGTTTTTTTTTATTCCCTTAACAAGTTTCTTGAACAAATGTCTGCTTCGCAATGAAATTAAAAAATAGGTCTGCCAATAGATATAACTATTTAAGTTACCAATATGCCTACCATTGATTCAAATGCTGCCCTGATGTGTTTCATAGCTATACTGTAAGGTGAATGAAAGGTTTAACATTTATCTTCCCTATGAAGTCATGTCATAATATATGAAAGATAGCAACCAAGCTAAACAGAGATACCTTCATACTGTTTATTTTTAGGATATTTTCAAAAGATTTGTTTTTTAAAAAAAGATAAAAAGTATCATTTTTTTGTCCCTAACCCTTCCATTAATGCACATTATTTCCATTGAAAAGTTAAGCGCAAACATGTATAGTAGATAAGACAATGAAAGCAAAATTCCTATTTCAGTGTATAAATTATGTTATTTTGAGGAAAAATATACAAAAAATCAGAAAATCGTCTTTTTTAATTATATCGAAAGACCAGGAAAACCTCACTGGAATAGTATGTATGGAAGAAGCCACAGTATGTTAACAATAATATTCAAACCATAATATTGAATAAAAGTTTAAAAAAGGAACACATGTTTAATTTTTTTCTCAAAACCTTGTATATAAATAGTCCTGTTAACAGAAGTTATCCTTTTCTTTGAAGTATTAGGAATACAAAAGCTAAGGCATACATTTTGATCTCATTTGAACATTCGAATTCATTTATGTAACAGCATTATCTGGACATACAGAGGTTGGATTTATTAGCTAAAACCTACTTTCAAATTGTTTGATATTGAAATACAAGCTTGGGATAACCCTTAGAATTATAGCCACCACTGACTATTTAATTCCAAGTTAAAAACTAGGTCCGTATAGACTTTTCGGCTTATGTTCGCCTCCAAACATTCAACCGCGACCATATATCAAATATGAACGAAATACTGTTAAATAGTCGTGCTTATCAATGTTGGAGGCGAATAATAACGATGAATCTAATTGTTGTTGCGGACTTCCTAAACTTTCTTCTCGAACTAAAACGTTAAACCGGAAGTATGACCGTGTTTCAAGCGGATAACACGTCACTAGTTAAAAATCTGGACGAAACGTTTCCCATACTAACCTTTAAAGGGGTCCTATGCAGGCCAGCTTGAACAGAACATGTTGAAAATAAGACTAAAATTATGAAGTACATGAATGGAAGTTACTTTTACCATTTCAAAGAATGTCCATGTCATGTATACTGAGTATGAAATGCGTCGAATCATTTTTCGAAAAATAAAATCAAATTTCCCACCAAAATACTTTGAAATAAATTTTGGATAGTGAAGTATTATTTACAGTCGTTTGCCCAACAATTACATTTCAAATGAAATGTAAAACTTCACAAGAAAGATAAATCTTTAAGTGTTAGTCGCATGACAGTTGAGTTTCCTTTTGTGCCATGAAGTACTGTTCAGATTACTTGATAAAGCTTGGATTCATGATGGTAGCCTTCTCGTGGACCGAGAGCCATTGTTCCGTTAAAAATTGTTTTACAGAATGTGAAACAAACATTGTGATCATTCGTTGAAGAGAGGTCATAAGCATATATACGGTCGTTCATTATATTGACAGATAAAGATACAATCTGTTCAGTACAAAACTGAAAATAAAATCTATTCATCGACACCGTCCGATCTCTGTGTTTCCCTCAAGTATTTCATGAGTGAGGATATTCATGGTTCAATTTCCGAGCATCATGGTGTATTATTGCCAATTTATTTTACATAGTTATTATAGTTGGGACAAACAGACGGGAATTATTTTCCGATCTTTGCACATTTATATCAATATTTTGTTTCATTTTATTTTAGATGTGTGTTTGATTAAATAATGTTCCTTAATTTATAGCACTTATATATTTGAAACGGTGAAACGTTAGAGATTGCAACGAAAGTTTTGAAGTAAAAGGCCTGAGTTTTCCGGAAAAGTTTAACTGGTAGCGAAATGTTCCGATTCATCCTGAATACTTGTGGTCTGATCAGTTAATGTTATTGCAAGCTATGATTGATTTAAACAAGTAATATTAGCACACGTTTTTAACACCCGGATCTTTAAATGCGATTTTCCTGGAGTCTCTGTAGAGTTCGAACGAATAATGCCCAAGTTATGTTTTCTTTGTTGGGGAAATTCCCTGTTCATGCTTGACCTCTGTCCGTAGGACCATATGACAGGATTCATAGCAACATTAACATAGGTCAATGTTTAGTATCACAAACCGAGTTGGTTTGTTTGAACAAATTCAGGTATAAACGCGCATCAATCAAAAAAGGTGAATATACCAGCATATGTGAAATCAAAGTTTATAGTATGTTCCCATTGATTCTACACTGCCCTTACTTGCTAAGTATGATTATTTAAAAATAGATATAAGTTTACATTTCCACAGCGCATTGAAATTTAATTATCGTTGAGCAAAAATTAAAGAATCACCAGCATGGGAACTACTTTTTCATGCAACTGTGTAATTTATTGGAACTGTTATTGTAGTGCATTTCAAAACATTATTGCAACCTTATCGGAAGAACTTGTGTGTTTTTCAAACTCAAACAGCAATTCTCAATATATCAAACTATTGTATTGGAATTTTTTTTGGGGATATTTTCATGTGTTTGCAGGAAAGCCAAGGTGATGTAGATTAGGGACATATTGCAGCATGTTACAAACTTTTATTGAATGTTATCCTTTTCTTTTATACACATATTAATTTACTATATTTTTTATAAGTTTCAAAACTTCTTGTAGAATGTTAAAACTTCTCGTAAAGCATCTGTCGGAGTTAAAATTGAAGTTTTTGCATGGTCACTTCATTGACATATTAGCAAATTCAGATGTTATGGCCGTTTACGCAACCTTCGTTAACGTTCTGTTTTTAAACAACTGATTTTGACTCGAGGATTGTTCCGCTTTACGTGACAGATTATGGGCTCATCGGCGGGAGTGGCCGGTCCAACGGGGAAATAGCTCACTCCTCCTAGGTCCTAGATCCCACCTTGTGTGTCCAGGGGTCCGTGATTATCCACGTCCTATTTTTTATATCATTTAGGACTTACGAGATTGATCACTGTTCGTTATTTTTGCTTTTACATATAAGCAATTTTTATCCGTTTTATACGATATAAATTAAGCTTGGACAGTATATACAATTTTATTGACAGTCTCGCCGTTTAAATTACGTACACTGTCCCAAACATACCTTATGTCGTATTAAACAAATAAAATTTGCTTTCACGCAGCACAGGTAACGTTAAAGTAAGGGGGCGTGTTCTGATATGTGCAGCATGACATCACATAAAATCAACAAAATATCGGAATAGAATGAATAATGTTTCTAAATGACAAATAGGCGAAGGTAACATCGTGTTAAACGTAAACATAATCCAAACAAACATATACAAAATCGAGTGTAGGGCAACACGGACCTCCGACAAAAGTGAAGGTAGGATCAGGTGTCATGGAGGAGTATAGTAGTATACAAAAACTTACATTGAGCGGCTTTGTTGGTCGTGGATGTTATTTGACGCTCTCAAATCGTGAATCGATTTCCAAAAGTTACTGTAATAATGCTTTTGCGCTTTCTTTCAATATTTTTGATATGCATAGGGCCATGTGTAATCTGATTGACGCTTCCCATTGCTTAAATAACTATTCACATCATTACATACTGGCAATGATCACTTCATGTGTGATCATTTGGATTGACGAATTTTTTTTTAATGCAGGTCTGAAGCTCTTTTTGTATTTTTTTTTACATTTCAATCAGCCATATGCACTTCATCTGTGGTCACATGGCATAACCAGATTCAATTTAATGGACGTTTGAAGTTCAAGGATAGATGCCACCCCGCAATACATAGTTGCATCGATAATATACACTCATAAAGCTGGTCAAGCAGGTATGACATAACGTCAGTAAACTAGACTACAAGTTATCACTAAGTCATATGTTGACTGATTTGTTTCATACCCTTTGTTATTTTTATACTAGATTTGACGACGGGCAACCCCGCTTACTTTGTTTCGACTACAGGCTCACGGCGGGTGTGACCGGAGGATGCTTACTCCTCCTGACACCTGACCCTGCCTTTGCTTTTGTCGAAGGTCCGTGTTGCCCTACACTCGATTTTGTATGTGTCTTTTGGGACTATGATTACGTTTGATGCTTTGTTACCTCGCCATTTTATGCTATAAAATTATCTTGAAACTAGCAAGATTGGTCATAGTATTAAGATGATATGCATGTGTCTTTTTTTATAGATTGAATTCTGATATCAAATGCTTTCTGTATTTCATGAAAAGATAACTCTGGATTTATTGGTCGATGTTCAGTGCATACTTTCACAGTGACCATGATCTTCTCATGCTGCCTTTGATATTTTTGTTTGCCTCGATCTCTATTTTTGCTCGCAGGCTTGTGGATATATCTCGTGTTTTGAGAAAGCAGAATTTGTTACAAAAAGTATCAATGAAATTCGATTAAAAGGGTCTATCAGAAATGGTGAACCATACGCCTGCAATATTGGATTTAACGAGACAATATTAATATGCATGATATATGTGGATGGTTTATCCTCCCACATCTGTTCATGAAATGCGCGAAATGAACTTCGGGATCAACAGTTTTGCTTCCTCGTACTGTTTACATGGTTCTATTGTTAAAAATTAAGGTTAGTAGGCTAAAGACACTGGACATATTTTGTTATATGATACATAATTGACCTTTTAGTAACACAATTACACATGGAAATATTACTTTAGGAGATACCAATAGCCATATTGTTTTGATGAAAAAGGTAAAGATAACGAAAAGTTATCGATCGCGTAAATCCTAGATGGAATACAAATCGAAGTTTGAGCAATTAACACGAACCTTTATACACCAAAGATGGGATTCGATGGATAAGAGGAGTAAACATCCTTTGTCAATCGGTTATAGTCGCTGTGAGTCCGTTGTCTTCAACAACTTAACACTTGGAACAGCATTTAACCAAAGGTAGACAGTGTTGACAAACTACATCGTTATGATGACCATATAATTTGCGAAATGCTGACTTTGAACCTGACTGTTGAAACCCTTGTAACGTAATCAAAATCACAAAATCGATATTACTTCAATAAAATTGGTGTCCAGCTCATTTTATCTCTAAAGGAAGAATACTAAGGTACCATTAGGTCTCAATTTACCCCTCCCTTTGC
>CAJDSM010089777.1:0-13780 GCA_903981925.1 Ostrea lurida
CTTTGATATTTGTTGGGAAAAGTGGTGTGGGGACCAATTATGGACCCACAAGGGACAACAATCATGTAGATGTAAGACTAGGTTAAATTGCAGCAGGTCTCCAGTACCCCTTGTTTGTCGTATGAGGGACGGTTCTTTGGATCTGGCAAATACCTTGGCCCTGTGTCACAATCAAAGGGTAGCTCTAAATTTTTCGGGCCTTCCCGCAATGGAGCCGTCTCCATATCAAGGCCGTCTGTTATGACGGTTCTGAAAGTTACACTCCCGTCATCGGCGCCTTTGAAGTCACGTGACATTACAAAAAGGCTGTGGGAGTTCGGAAAATTGTCAATTGCACGTGCTAATTTCGCGGTGTTTGTGGTAGCATTACAGTTATACATGATCTGGGGTCATAAAAGATGAAAAAACACGCGAAATCAGTAGAAATGGATGAGTTCTTATCAACCCTAGGACTCTGGAGAAAACCCGTTGCCAGAGATGGGTTTGCACTTTTCAGAGCCGTATCTGAACAGGTAAGTTTGTCCGTGCGTCCGAGTTCTAGACCACTCACCAGCCAATAAATGAAGTGTAAACTGAATTCGTATTCTATGATTTTTCCCCCATAGATTTACCTGACGCAAGCTTATTACAAAGAAATCTGTGATGCAAGTAAAAGTGTTTTTTCAAGAATAAGCGCCCAGGAAGATTATGTAAGTATATACCCCCTTGAACATTTTAAAAGGATCGTGATGGAGGTGATAGCGATTGGGAGAGGGGGTGGGGGTTACCGAAGCATGTTAGTTATTTCGGTCGCAGCAGTAATCTGTTAAAACCACGGGGGGCCACTTCGTAATTTTATGGGTAGAGAGGACGTGCCCGCTGACATGCAGACCCCCCCCCCCCCCCCCCCACCTTTTCATAATTTTAGATTTGAGAATTGATATACCTTTCATATAATTTTCTGTTCAAATGGTACCTTACCCATATGACAAACAAGAACTGCCAAAGAGGATCGAATTAGAAGGCCATTCATATAATTAATGAGTAAACATAACCCAGAGAAAATAATAACAGAGATAAGCAAACTCCTATGGCGGGCGGTTTACCGCCTTAATATGTTGACGGTTCCACCTATAAATTGCTAATTACTATTGAATTGGTTTTGATGCATTAATGTGGTTTAAATTTGTATATCATTCTGTATCATTAAATTTCAAATCGAATTTGCAACACATTTTGAACTGAATTGATGAGATACAAATTGATTATTTTACAAAACAATTAGGTGTAAATTCGTAACATTTTCCTTGAAATCTCAGCGGATTTTTGCGACTTGGAAGCAGTGTATCGCCTTTTGAACTTCTTTTTTATTTCACCTATAAGTTGGAATCACTCTTCTAAAACTATATCGTATCTTGATTTTAATAGTTATTAGGAAGGTTTGCAACTTCATTATCTTTCATTATTAAATGTATACGCATCAATTTCAGTGATTGCATTTTTACCGAATAACAATAGCGACCGGAGAGTAATACGAGACTTGGAGCAAGATGCTAGCTCTGTTATATATGTTCTGCATTAACCTTAATATTTCATGCTGATTCTTATACCTTTCATAAATTCTGTTAGTGGGAAAAAGTGCTACCTTTCCAGCGGCACATCCCTATCTATCGGTATATAGTAAGTGCCCCCCTCCCCCCCTCCCCCCCCCCCCCTCCCCCCCCCCCCCCCCCCCCCGGGCTAAAACAAATTATCAATCTGTAGAACAAATCATTAATTTTTTGTTATTTCAAACTGCTAATTCGTTAAAACCAGCGCATACCCCTTGAAAACTTTGTAGGATTGAAATTTAATTTCTAAATTTATTTTCAATTCACTTAGTAATTACACTAATTAATGTATTAATTCACAATGAATCTATAAGATAAACTGAAAACGCGATAAATCCCTCTCAAGCGAGAAAACTGCATCCCGTTCAACCAAGAGAAACACAGGAGCTTTATAATGTATTTGTACTTTGTGTGAAAAAGAAGACAGTGCTCGAGCTGACTGATACTTCTGCTGCAAACAAAAGCACTCACAATTTGTACTGGGTTTCAACGTCCTGCTCTCTATGCAGCAATGTTAATACAGAATTTCTTGACTAAGTTAGTCCTATTTACACAATATGGTTTGTCAGATCTGACTTGTCACATCTTCAATGCAAATTGTGGCGTGTAAATAGGAAAAAAATAACAGTTCGAATAGAGTTTTAGCAGGATCAAAAAGAATAGATGATCCCTATTAATTTTCAGGTCACACAGCCAAAGATCCAGGTAAAATTGCTGGTCTCAACCCCATGTGTCATCCACTCAATATCATTTTTACCCCTTTGCTTAATAACAACCAAACTTTGTACAGGGTTGCCCTTTGAGAGTAGATGATCTCTATTGATTTTCAGATTACATTGCCAGAGGTCAAGGTCAAACTGTTTGGCCAATGTCAAACCTTGGACAAACCACTAAAGATTTGTTGTATCTGTTATTAGATTTTAATGCTTCAAGTTGTGAGTAAAATGTCGCATTTGTGACCAGAAAATTGATTTTGTGACTAGAGATTAATTTTGCGAATGGAGAAGAGGTGTAAAATTTAGGCCTATGCTTGGAGCTTGCGAGCTTTGAGCAGGGAGGGATCATTATCGTGCCACACATGTGCTGTAACACATGGGCCTCGTTTTTTGCGTTTTTTTTTATGAACTCGCCAAAGGCTCAGGTGAGCTTTTCTGAGCAAAATTTGTCTGTTGTCAGTCGTAGTGTCATAAACTTCTCACATTTTCAACTTCTTATCCAGAACCACTGGCACTAGACCAAATTCAACCAAACTTTGTACAAATGAAGGACCTGACTCCCTTCAAAGGGGAGATAACCATGAAAATGCAAAAATAGGGTGGGGTCATTTAAAAATCTTCTCCTTGGAACCACTGGGCCAGAAAAGCTGAAATTTATATGAAAGCTTCCTGATATAGTGGAGATTCAAATTTAATCAAATTATGACCCTTGGGGGTATGGTGGGGCCACAATAGGGGATCAAAGTTTAACATGCGAATATATAAAGAAAATCTTTAAAAATCTTCTCAAGAACCATTTACCTGAAAGCTTCCTGAAGATTTAATTTTGTTCAGATCATGCCCCCTGGGGGTGTAGTGGGGCCACAATACGGGATCAAAGTTTTATATGCCGATTTAAGGGAATATTTTGCTTTCCAGAACCACCGAGCCAATTTCAGTCATACATCCTTGGGTACAGGGGATTCAAGACGAGTTTGTTTAAATGAAACACCCGACTCCATTCAAAGGGGAGATAATCACATTGCAAAAATAGGGTGGTGTAATTTAAAAATTTTCTTTTTAAGAACCACTAGGCCCAAAAAGCTGAAACTTGTATGAAAGCTTCCTGATATAGTGGAAGTTCAAGTTTGTTCAAATCATGACCCCCCCGGGATCCGATGGGGCCACAATAGAGGGAAAGTTTTACATGCAGATAAATGAAAATCTATAAAAATCTTCTTTAATATCAAGAACCATTGAACCAAAAGTATTTCCTCAAAAACTTTTTGATATGGAGTAGATTTAAGTTGTTTCAGATCATGCCCCCCCCCCCCCCCCCCCCCCCACCCCCCCCCCCCCCCCAGGTTTAGGGTGGGCCACAATATCGGGATGAAAGGTTTTAGCATACGATCTATATGGAAAATCTTTTTAAAAACTTGTATTCTTTTCTTTATACATTGTACACTGTGTTGTGACGAAGCCCTTGTGTCAATGGCCATTAACACATCTGTGAGGCCGCTGAGTTCATGTCTGAGTCCACCCTTTTAAATAATGGTTTGATTATCTTGTAAATTATTGAGATCCCACCCTTAAACCATATAGTTTCTTGACCTGTGTGAGACAAAGTCATTGAACTGTAAAAAAGGAGTAAAGGGAAAATGAGAAAATAAGTGGCTTGACCGGGAAACTGAACCCGGGATCCTGCATTACTAGTCAGGGCTCTAACCACTGACGTATCCACGCCGATATCCTCACGTCCATTAATGTCCGTAACACTACATTCCTCCCTCCTTAAAGTGTCTTTGCTGAAGACAACTACCAGTTTCTACCCCTGCAGACTAAAATTACCTGCAAATTCCGGGCAGTCAACGACACCAAAGTAACAGGAAGGGAGGAAGAGAAAATAAGTGGCTTGACAGGAATTGAAACCGGGTCTTACCCCTGCATTACTAGTAGAGGACTCTAACCCATCTAGCTATCTCAGTCCCGATATTCCACGTCCATATAGCTTAACTAACTTACAGAAACATAATTAGAAATCGCTATCGTCAGAGACTAAACTCACCTATTAAAGATGATCTTAATATCTTCGTAAACTATTGGAATTCCCACACCACTAAAACCATAATATATCATTTTAATAGCTTGGCCGAATAGTCCTTTTGAGCTCCTAATTTGGCTGTAAATTAACATACCCCCCCCCCCTCCCCGAGTTCATTCCCATCAACCATTAAACCTATCATTAAATCTATCAAGAACATCTGGTAGGAATCACCATGGTTTTACAAATCTTGATGGTGTTTCACTGTTGAAGTAAGATTATGAATCCCAGCAGGGCTCTCGCAGCTGTTTCCCTGCTACACTGACCAGTGCAAGTGAGTACTGGGTCAGAACTCCTCTAAGATTTACCTTATGAATAAGTCCATCATATACACAGCAAGACCTAAACCATCTGGTCTGCTATTGATAACTGATCAGAGTATAGACCCTGTCCATCCCGTAATCACACGTGTAATAGGAAGGGAGAAATGCAACGGACCAGACAGGGATTCGTAATAACACGTGTAACAGGAAGGGAGAAAATGTTAACGGACCGAACAGGGATTCGTAATAACACGTGTAACAGGAAGGGAGAAAATGCAACGGACCAGATATCCCTGTAATAACACGTAAACAGGAAGGAGAAAATGCAATGGACCAGACAGGGATTCGAACCCAGGCCACTGAATCTCTAATCAGTGCTTACACAACTGAGCTATCTGGCCATCGAGATCGAAACCCAGCTGACCGCTACACAACGTAACAGATGCAAAAAATCTCCAGTTTACTCACCGTTGGTTGTCTTTCCTACACTTCAAGATCCACCACCCAAAATGTGCTGTAACCTTCTTGCTCTCTCTGTAGATTTTAAACAATATTTACAGAATTGTTGCTTTGGGCCCAAGAGAAGTGTCATGACCTTGAACCCAAGATTATTGATCATAGTCACAGTCACTATGCAACATGATGGTTAAACATTGTCCGGCCATAACTTTCAACTGAATACATGGATTAGAATAATATTGACAGATTGTTGCCCTGACCGAAGAAGTATCAGACCAGTGAGCAAAGGTCACTGGTCATTGTCAGGTCACAATGCACATAGTGGTTTTAACTATGTCTTGCCATAACTTTTCACTGAGTGCATGGATTGATATATATCAATTTGCACTAAACCAAGGATGTGTCGTGACCTTTGATACAATGTTATAATTAGGATAGAGAGATGTGGCACCCTATAGTTTTCACTTTGTCCATGCTGTCTTGTCCGTCTGTCTGTCAACAATTTTTGTGAACACCAAAACTCAAAATGAAATTTGCACACTTGTTTTTCACCATCTACAGATGTGCATATTGAAATTTGGTCTTATAGGGTCAATATTTTGGGGAAACTCATTTTTCCATGAAAATTCGCAGATTTTGGAGAATCATAACTTTGTGAACACTAAAACTCAAAACCTATAGATTGTACACTGCTGAAATTTTGCATATTTGTTTCTCACCATATACAGATGTGCATATGCAATTTGGTTTTATAGGGTCAATATTTTGGGGGAAATTTCATTGTTCGATGAAAATTCAGAGATTTTGTGAACACCATAACGCAGAATCTATAAATTTATCTTACCTGAAATTTTGCAAACTTGTTTTATCAACATATGCAGATGTGTACATTAAAACAATTTGCCTCAGCGGGGCCCTTGCCTGATTGTCAGTGTTCGTCAAGATCACAATGCACAGTGGTTTTAAAACATTGTCTGGCGATAACTTTTCAGGAGTTCATGGATTGGAATATATTTTCACAGAAATTGTTGTCCTGGACCCAAGGAAAGTGTCTGACCTTAGCCATGGTTAAAGGTCAGGGTCACATTGCACATAAGTGGTTTTAACTTTGTCCAGGCCATAACTTTTCACTGAGTGCAAGGATTGGAATGATTATTTCACAGAATTGTTAGTCTGGGTCAAAGGGTGTGTCTTGACCATGAGACCTAAGTTATTGGTCAAAGGTCAAGGTCAAATGCACATATGTTTTTAAACATTGTGAAGAGCGCCATAATTACTTCCACTGAGTTCACGGATTGGAATATTTCACAGAATTGTTGGCTGGACCCAGGAAATGTCATGACTTTTGAGTCAAAGTCACTGTCAAAGGTCAATGGTCACATGCACATCATGGTTTTACCATTGTTCGGGCCATGACGAGCGTATAATGCCTACGTTGACGTTGCTCTTGTTTAAGGATGGCCTAAGCCTGTAAGTTGAATCACTAATGGTGACTGTTTGTGTTATATTGCCATGCGAGCGTATAATGCTACGTTGACGTTGCATGCTCTTGTTTAAGGATGGCCTGTAAGTTGAATCACTAATGGTGACTGTTATAATTGCAGTACTGAATGAGCTGGATGTGATGCAGACTCTACCCCACATGTATCGGTGAGGAACGGAGTTATAGGCAGGCTATTTTGTATTCTGGACCCTATTTTATGTTGACAGATCTCGACTCTATTTTTGTTATTGTTGACCGATTCTCGACCCTATTTTATATTAGGGGCCTAAAGTTAATTCTACGTTTTAATGTCGCCCACGCGCGTAAGGTTCAGCGAAATTGCTGTTTAATAAAAAACAAACAAATCCGTATTTAAAAGTAAAAGATGTTATCGCAAGCCACACCTCTGCTTACCCAATCTGCATGGTGTATTTGCAGAAAGGATGAAGGAAAAATTCTTTGCTGGAAAACGCAAAAATTGACATGGACTTGAAAATCAAATCCTACAATGTATTACTTTGACATACTACTTTTTTTGGTCACTAAATTTGGGTGATTTCAATTTATTTTGACTTGAATATTATACAATGTGTATTAATGTGTGGAAATTGTTGATTGAATCTAGGTGATTTTCTAATAAATACACATGTGTTTAAAATTTTTGTTTGTTTTATTTTTCCCCTCCCTCCCTCCCTCATAGGTTTTTGAATTTTTATACGCCCGTCGAAGACGGGACATATTATGGTATAGCGTCGTCTGTCTGTCTGTCCGGGCTTTATAGGCTGAAACCATAAGCTCCAGGATCATACAACTGGTACAATTGATCACCATGATGAGAGGAGATGCCTTATGTTTTTTAAGGTCGTAGATCAAAGGTCAAGGTCGTAGTGTCACTTTGTAGGAAAACGTAGACGGGATACAGACCAAACCGTAATCTCCAGGATCATACAACTTGGTACAAATTATCACCATGATGAAAAGGAAGACACCTATTTTTTTCGAGTTGGAGGTCAAAAGTCAAGGTCATAGTGTCACATTGGTGAAAATGTTGTAGCGGGTATCAGACCGAACCGTAAGCTCCAGGATCGTACAATTGGTACATTGATCACCATGATGAAAGGAAGACACCTATTGTTTTTCAAGGTCGGAGGTCAAAGGTCAAGGTCGATAGTGTCACTTAGTAGGAAAACGTTGTAGGCGGGATACAGACCGAACCGTAAGCTCCAGGATCATAACAATTTGGTACAATTGATCACCATGATGAGGAAAGACACCTATTGTTTTTCAAGGTCGTAGTGTCACTTAGTAGGAAAACGTAGGCGGGATACAGACCGAACCGTAGCTCCAGGATCATACAACTGGTACAATTGATCACCTTAATAAATGGAAGATGCCTATTGTTTTTCAACGTCATAAGGTCAAGGTCGTAGTGTCACTTATAGGAAAACGTTGTAGCGAGAATACAGACATATTTTTTCTCAATTAGCATGATAATGAATTAGCATTGTTAAAAGGACAGTACTAACTTCTGGCTGAAATATGAACCCCACTGAAATAGTACGGGCGTATTATGCCACGTTGGCGTTGCTCTTAGTGTGAGGTGATGTATTGAAACGTAGAATAACTTTAGGCAGTCTTAGTTGTATGACAGATCTGGAACCCTATTTTATATTAGTTTGTTGACAGATCTTGACCCTATTTTATGTTGACAGATCTCCACCCTATTTTATATTAGTTGTTACAGATCTCCACCCTTATTTTTATATTAGTTGTGTGACAGATCTCCACCCTAATTTTATATTAGTGTTGACAGATCTCCACCCTATTTTATATTAGTATTTGAAATGATCTCCACCCTATTTTATATTAGTTGTTGACAGATCTCCCCACCCTATTTATTATTAGTTGTTGAACAGATCTTGACCCTATTTTTATATTAAGTTGTTGACAGATTTCCACCCTATTTATATATTAGTTGTTGACAGATCTTCCACCCTATTTTATATTAGTTGTTGACAGATCTCCCCCCTATTTATAACCCCCCCCCCCCCCCCCCCCGCTCCGAAGGAGAGGGGTAGATACTGTTTATACCCCCTGTCCATCCGTAGTTCGCGTCATTCCGTCCCACCTTTTCGTCACATAATCTCAGCAACCATATATCATTGGGATGCTGATATTTTTGCATGAAGCTTTAATATAGGTATGATGTATCGGTGGGATGCGTTTTCAGATTCATCGGACATCTACTTCCTGTTTGCCGAGGACTGGAGTTTTCAAAAACAGTGCTCTTATACAACATTTTTTCGTCCCATATTTCTCAGCAATTATTTAATCACCGCTTACTGATATTTTGCATGAAGCTTTTATATAGGTACATGTATGATGTATCGTGGGATGCATTTTCAGATTCATCGGACATCTACTTCCTGTTTGCCTAGAACTTAGAATTTTAGTACATAGTCCATATACAAACATTTTATCGTAACATATAACTCTGCAACTATGTACCACAGACTACTGATATTTTGCATGAAGCTTTACAGTCCCTGAAACGTTCTAACTTTACCACATGCACGGTGACCGCACGCAGACCGCACGGTGACCGTACGGTGACCGCAATTTGGTGACCGTTGACCACACGCTAACCGCGAATGGACCGCAATGTGAACGGTGACCGCACGCTGAACGCAATATGAATTAATCATTCGGAATGTTTCGAAATTTTTCCACTTGGGTTAGATATATTTTATCATTAGGTAAAAAAAATTTATTAAATAAATAATTGTATCCAATGCATAATAATATTAGGTAAGAAAAAAACATATACATTCAATTCGATGGATATAATGATATAAAACAAACCAAATGATACTGCATGTTGTATGAAAATCTGCAGTCTATAAGCAATACTGTGCGTGTATTTCTGTAAAGTATGCCTAAATAATATATTAGCAACCGTACACGTATTTCTCATTAAGATTATTTTTTTTCTAATGTACAGTATGTGTCAAAATAGAAAAAACTTATAAATAGTTGGTTTTTTTATGCACTGTAACGACATCCAGGATTACAGAGTGTACATGTATGGGCTTCAGGATTTACAAGCACCAGGAATACATATGTACCTGCGTAGGGCTGAAACGATTCACCGAAATATCGATACTGTTCGATATAACGCTCGATTCAAATGTTCGATTCATTACCTCGATTTTCGGTTCGATACGTTTAACAATGTTGACATGCTCATTTTTCTCAAATCAAACTTAAAGTTCCATGTGATTTGCATTAAACATGATATTGTATTGATTGACATAGTTTCACCCCTTGTGATTTACATAAGCAGAAGTAGTGTTCTTCATTGTATCACCACTTCATTTCTTTTTATGTAAAAGATTTACTTGCCTCCTGAATACATATTTTCAGCTTTAAGATTTATTCTTCTTTCAAAATGTATCCGTATTGAAATATTTGAATCGTGGCACAAGTATCGCAATACGTATCGTATCGTGAAGAGGGGCGTATCGTTTCAGCCCTAGTACCTGCAATTAACAAACACCCCTAAAAGATGCATTAAAACAAACACGGGCGGCATCTGTAAATGTACATGTAGCGTATGCTTTCTCTTTGGAGTTCCGAATGTCAATGCAAAGAAAAAAAGCCTGAATGCTGACCACACGGTAACCGCTGACCGCGAACTGGTTGACCGCATGCTGACCGCAAAACTGTGACCGGTGAACCGCAGCAAGACCCGCACGGTGACCGCATGGGAAAAATGGTAAAGTAGAACGTTTCAGGACTGTATATAGGTATGGTGTATTGTGGATGGATTTTCAAGATTCATCGGACATTTACTTCCTGGTTTGCCGAGGACCTGGAAATATGTACACTATATTTGACAGTGTTAATAGGCTTACAGCGGGGGTATCATGAGTGAGCATTGGCTCACAGATTTCTTGTTGTACAAATTATATCACTGCCATATTTAGTCCATGCTACTGTTTATTTGTGTCTGTGTGTGTGTGTGTGCATGGAACCTTGTGAACAAGATAAAAGCAAAATTATTCATCAAAGTATTATCAAACCTCCAACAAATGCTGCCCATGAAGAGAGGATAGCCCCTATTAATTTTCAAGGTCAAAGGTCAAGGTCACTATTGACTTGCCTCACAATCTTGTAAACAGGGTTGAAGAAAGGACATTTATTAGATGATCATCAAACCTTCCATACATGTACCCCATTGAGAGAGGATGTACCATATGGATTTTCAATGTCAGGGATCAAAGGTCAAGGTCTTTTAAAAAAAATTGAACACAATAAAAGGACATGACTTTTGCTTAAAAATATTGAACACAATAAAAGGACTGGCATTCCATCAGGGATCACTAAACCTTCCACAAATGTTACCAATGGAGAGAGGATGAACCATGGTGATTTTCAAGGTCAAGGGTCAAAAGTCAAGGTCACTATTGAGTACTTCCTAAAAATCTTGTGAACAAGGTAGCAGGCACAGTATTCATCAGAGGATCATCAAACCTTCCACAAATGTTGCCCATGGAGAGGATGGACTGTCTTGATTTTCAAGTTCAAGGATCACAGGTCAAGGTCACTATTGACTATTGACTCAAAAATATTTTGAAGATTGTAGAATCAAGGACAATCATCAGAGAATCATCAAACCTCTCACAAATATTGCCCATGGAGTGAGAGTGAAGGCTATTAATTTTCAGAGTCAGTGACAATATGGTAGGATACAATATTATACGATATGGTATGATATGATATTATATGATATGGTATGATACTGTATTTTTATTTTGTGTTATGATTTTTAAAAAATCTGTACAACAACTAATATAAGATAGATGCCTGCATGGCTTTAGATACGGATACTGATCTCAAGCACTGTGTAAAGATACTTGCTCAGGTAACCATTGTTTATTTTAAGCCAGTTTTAGGGGAAACAAAAGTTTTCAATTGATGCATTTATTGCTTAAATATTTGGTGCACTGGATCAACTGTGCTTTATGATTAGTGTTTATTGGGTTACAGGGTAGATTTTGTGGTATATGAAGTGGTTGGAAAGCCCCCAGTGGATTTGACTGGAAATGGTTTCTTACGAAAGGTGAGTTGTTATCCTGATGTGTTGCCTGATCTCGTCCTATTTTTTAGCCCCCCTTGAAAAAAGAGGGGGCAATATTGTTTTGCACCTGTCGGTCGGTATGTCGGTCGGTCTGTAGACCATATGTTGTCCGCTCAATATCTTTTGACCTCTTTGCTTGATATCAACCAAACTTGGTACAGGGTTGCCCTTAGAGAGTGAGGATCCTATTGATTTTCAGGTCACATGGTCGAAGGTCAGAGGTCAAGTGGTCAGTCTGTAGAACTATGTGCTGTCAGCTCAATATCTTTTGACCTCTTTGCTTGATATCAACCAAACTTGGTACAGGGGTTGCCCTTAAGAGTAGATGATCCCTATTGATTTTCAGGTCACATGGTCGAAGGTCAAGGTCAAGTGGTCAGTCTGTAAGACTATGTGCTGTCAGCTCAATATCTTTTGACCTCTTTGCTTGATATCAACCAAACTTGGTACAGGGGTTGCCCTTAAGAGAGTAGATGTATCCCTATTGATTTTCAGGTCACATGGTCGAAGGTCAAGGTCATAGTGGTCAGTCTGTAGACTATGTGCTGTCAGCTCAATATCTTTTGACCTCTTTGCTTGATATCAACCAACTTGGTACAGGGGTTGCCCTTAGAGAGTAGATGATCCCTATTGATTTTCAGGTCACATGGTCGAAGGTCAAGGTCAAGTGGTCAGTCTGTAGACTATGTGCTGTCCGCAATATCTTTTGACCTCTTTGCTTGATATCAACAAACATGGCCTAGGATTTTTCCTTAGAGAGTAGATTGATCCCTATTGATTTTCAGGTCACAAAAGCAAAGTCAAGGTCAAATCAATGGTCTTAACCCCATGTGTTGTCCGCTCAATATCTTTTGACCCCTTTGCTTGTATCAACCAAACATGGCAGGGTTGTCCTTAGAGATTAAATGATCCCTGTTGATTTTAAGGTCACAAGGTTAAAGGTCAAGGTCAAATTACTGGTCTTAACCCATGTGTTGTCCGCTCAAAATCTTTTGATCCCTTTGTTGATAACAACTAAACTGGGTTACAGGTGTTTGTCCTTAGAAAGTAAATGATCCCTAATAATTTTTTGGGTCACATGGCCAAAGATCAAGGTCAATCTGAATAGGCCATATTTCAAACTGCTAAAGATTTGTCATATAGTTGTATTTTGTTCAAACTTGACACTAATTCATGAATGAAATAGGTATTTTACCCTTATTTGTTTAATGATTAGTTTTGCCTTGTAAAAGCACCATTTCATAAATAGCCATTTTGAATTTTGCACCATGGGGGCATTTATGTTTCTCAAAACATTTCTTGTTAATGTTAATGTTTTGTGATGTGAGAAAATGTGTTTCAGGGATGCAACAGATGCAACTTAACTTTTACTTTCAGTTTATAGCTAACCTTAATGGACTTTCTTTTATCATATTTTGTTTGCCATCTGCCCGGGAAAACTTGATATTTTCAGAGAGCTAATTTCAGCCAAACTTGCTACAGCATGCTTCAGTAAAGAGGATTATTAAGTACATCCAGTTAAGGGCTTATTAATGTTCCCTTCAAAGGGGAGATAATCAAAAAAGGCAAAATAGGGTTGGGTTGTTATGTCTCCACTCTTCCAGGGGGATTCATTGTTTTTGTGCTTTCTGTCTATCTGTCCGTCTGTCACAAAATCTCGCGAGCGCTTCTCCTCCTAAACCGCTTATCAGATAGACTTGAAACTTTGTACAGTGTTTCCTTGCACATTTATAGATGTGCATATTGTCAGGACAGGAGGATCCAATTATTTTCCTTCAAGTTATGGTGGATCCAACAGGGGTGGATGGTGTAACATGGCTTGTGAACGCTTCTCTTATACAGTTTATTTAGTAGATTGAAAATTTGTACAATGCTTCATTATAGCTCTTTGTAGATGTTCATATTGTCTGGAGTATCTGTACTGCCAGAGATGAGAAAGTTTTTGCAAATGCGTATCCGTTTATTGATACATGGAATATGATGGAAACGATGAATACCATGAATACGATGACATACGACGAATACGATGAATACGATTTACTACAAGAAA
>CAJDSM010089792.1:67-10511 GCA_903981925.1 Ostrea lurida
CCCTACATCTCGATTTTGTATTTGGTTTTTTTTTTTATTATGATTACGTTTGACACACAGTCATTATTACACTTCCGCCTTTTTGTACAGCAAACTGTCTATAATGTTATCAAACTGGCTGTCTTTAATTATTTTGCGAATGTGGTGTCGTGTCAAATGTGAGAAAGCAGATGAATTTTATTTCATTTGTTGACATAGACAAATGATCCTTGTGGATTTCAAAATTTACCATAATATTTCAAGAGAGTTTTTTTGCGAATCCACAATTTGATTTACAACTACTTGGCATACTATACCCGTCTTTACAACAATACATCTAAACTTGCTCCCTTTACATGCTAATGTAAGAGTCATTCGTCTGTATAAGCATCAAACTGGAACTTTGGAAAATGGCATATTTCAGATTGCACTTTATTTTGCCGTTAAGAGTAATTAATATTACAGTAAAGTCAAAATTGTAAGCAATGTTCTAAATATTCTTTTATAAAGTGTTTGTGTTTCCAATGGTAAACATGACACATAACAGTTTCACATGTGGTAGGACATCTCCTCTCCAGGCGCCATACAAACTTTGTTGTTTTTCAAAACATAATTGCACTACTTAACTTTATCACATAAAGGTATTGATTATCATTTTTTCTATATACATGCTGTTTTCTTGTCATAAAAATATGATTAATGATTACAAAACTACTAAGAATAGATTCGGTCCTAATTAACTTAAAATCATTAGCTTGCACTCGGGTGATTGAGAATAACCAATTATTGTCTTTGTTTGGTTAACAAAACACATCAGACGATTATGAAGTCATACATGTACCGGTAGGTAATAATTAGCGATTAAAACCCTTATACTAAAGGCATAAATCACCAGGTGGGTGTTCCGTGTTTATTTCATTTATGTGAGAAATAAAAATGACTATTAAGATTGTTAAGAGAAGTGATAGATTTAGGTCAAAAGCCGTTTCAAGCTATCTCACCTTTGAATAAGTCCTATTGACTGCATAACGATTTCTTGTGAAACCAGTCTGCAATATGGGAACGCATAACTAGAATCAACACCAAAGTTTGCCATTGGTCTTAGGTCGCGTCAGATTGTACGAAATTTAGAGCTTCAAATACAACACCGTCGTGATCGACTTAGGGACGGTTTACGTCCTAAATTGCATTTAAATCATCGAACCGTGTTATCATTTGAAGAAGAATTTGAAAATCAATGCTTATCGATCAAAACGAAAGAGACATTACAAGGTGGCAGATGACTCATTCGGAGCTGTATTTCTATTTGATTTCATAAAGTCGAGTTTATTGTATTTATTAACACTTAAATTATTGTACCAAGGTAATACTTAATTCTACTTATGAAAATTTCCACTTCAATAAATTTGTTGTAAAAAAATAATATTGTATGTAAAAAGTAATACCCATATTTCAAATTTATGTCATCTATTATGAACTTATAAGAAAATATGAAAACAATAATGGGGAGAACAACTCTTTCAAATATCATTGGGGTGGATCTAAAAATTATTTCGTCGTGATTTTCATAAAAAAAATAACAGTTTGAAGAACAAATAACAAGAATTATAAATTAAGATGATGAGGATGAAGGATTCACCTCAGCGTTTGTTTTATCTTTATTTATCATTTCATAGGCGTAGGCTGGTTTGAAGAGGGGGGGGGTAACTTTTTTATTATTTGACAAATAAAAAAAATAAAAACCACGGAAACAACATGATACAGATCTAGCCACAATATAATCATATAGAGGAACTGCTATTACAAACAAATGCATTCGAAGAGACGGAAGAAAAATAACCACATCAGATTACGGAACAGATACTGAAGTTGGACCCCGCCCAAAAAAAAAAAAAACCCCATCAAAACACACGACAAAAAAAGGCCACCAGACCACAAATATGCGGGTGGATATTCTATATTAAATCACCTGAAAGGGGGAGGGTGCAACTTCCAAAAACAATCACTTGAGAATGGGGAGGGGGGATTCTAAATCATGTGACAACTTACAAGCACCCGCACCCCCCCCCCCCACCCCAAAAGCGATACAACACTAAATGGGGGCCAAACTTTTAAATCATATGACAAGCAAAAACCATAAGAAAAGAAAATGTATGAAGAACAAGTCTATATAATGAGGTTTGGTGTTACATACTAAGGTTATAATACCGTACATGTATACGTGTGTATGGAAAACAACCGTTTTTAATCCTCCAAAATGTTCATTATCACGGATTGCTGATAGTAATCATACATAAAACTTGTATTCATATAAGAGTTCAATGAAGGGGTGTGTATCTTTAAGTAATAAACGGTCAACAGATGGGGATTTAACAAAATTGACTTAAAATTTACCGTAGTCTAATATGGGATAGTGGGGTTCAGGACCCAACATTTTGAACACCCCCTCTTAATATTTTATGAGTAACCCCCTCTCACCCCTGGGGAAGTTTGCAGAAAGAATTAACTATTGGGTCAATTCTTGCTTTGGTATGAATAGAAATGATTTTTAGGAATTAAGGACAGAACGAGATATTCATTTTCATAGTGTAATCTCCATGGAAATTTTGTAACCGTACATGATTTGCACCGAACCATATTATGCAAAGGCATTAAGTGCAAAAATAAAAAAAAAAAGACAACAATTTAAAAAATAATAAGAAGGCAGAGTGTTTTACATAATGAGGAGCTTCTCTGAAATCTAGCAAATAAATAGCCAGTTTAATTTTCTAGAATGTGTAAAGTCACAGAAACTGTTTGACACACTTCATGGAAAATTGATGTAACCTATTTCGGAATTTTATTTCCCCTATCTATTTGTTCTTTATTCTGTTAAAACCCATTATTGTTGCATCCAATTCCTACCCATAAGCCCTGTGTCTTATTTTGCGTGCGGAACGCCTCTGGCGGATATTTGTTGTGCATCCAACAAACAGACCAATTATTTTTCCAAAGATAGATATCTTTTGAAAATGAGAAGAAATATATTGATTGCATTACTCTGCTTCAGCTTACCTTAAATCTCATGCAGTTTGTTTGGCCGCCTGATTTCTAGTTTTAACGATATTAGTTACCTATCCGTAAATAAAATGGAAAATCAAAAGTTGATAGTAATGGTTCCATGGAACATGTTATGCATAGTAAAAAACATATTTTTTGCTGTGATATAAGTCTATGTATCAAAATGAGTATCATAAACTTAAATTACAAATAGTTCATTTCATAAATACCAAAAATGAGCATTAAATAAGGTTAAAAAGGAAATAAACACACGGTATGCTAACCTTGATTATTCCACCTGGACCTTTAAAAAATACATTTTTTATTTGATTAGGTGTATAAATGTATTGTAAAGGGTGATGAACATGCTTCAAAAGGTAGTTTTACAAAGTTTCATACAAAAAGAGAATACATATATTAAGCAATTTTGTATTAATTACTGATAGCAACCAAATTTTTGTTTCAATTTATCGAGTTTTAAAAAAAAAATACCACTTTAGTTTTTTATGTGTAGAAACATCGATTGGACCTTTTTATAAATGCTCAACCATTAAATAATATATGTGCCGCGTTTTCTGCTACATGAGCTTGAAAATTTAAAAAAAAAATGCAACTTTTTTCAAATTTTGGTCAATATCAATAATTCGTATTTTCATCTCGCTGTAGATGCTTTACGATACATAATATCCATAAATGCAATGGATTATCTTTAAACATTTACACTTTCATAGATTATACTGAATATGTTATTGTCTGACTTTACCCAAAATAGAAATTTTTTAAATTAAGGATGTTTTAGTTGCTAAATGCTCATTTTTCTCTATAAATTGGCCACTTTTGGTTGCCATGGTAACCACAGTCTGGGTAAATAATCTAACATTCTATTTTTTTCAAAACGATTTGATCATGTAACTCCCTACACATAAGTTTCATCCAAAATCGGTGACATGTCATTTCCACATTTTCCCATCTGTGTTTTGATGCTTAGTGATGCTTACAGAGAATGACTCTTAATATTTTCGTAAGGAGCAAAGGTAGGGGCTTGATGGAACATTTACTGGATCCAGCAATGTATCTTTATATTAAGGGTGTTTGTGAAGTTCTGGAATCCAGTTTAGGTACTGAAATTCCTATTCGTCCGTCCCATTGACTGTAATGACATTGCCAACTCTTAGTTTTGGTATTCTAGTTTGGGCTTACGAGATTGATTACTATTCGTTATCTTTGCCTTTACATGATGTAAATAAATTTTTCTATTTTGTTGACTGGGAATTTATGAGATATGAAGCATATATATGAAGAATACGTCCTCGTAATTTAAAATTGGGAGCTTTTATTCTTTACTCATATGTCCATCCGTCTGTTTTTCAGTGACATTTTGTTTGCGGCACACAGTTTAAACTTTGGTTATATCTCATACAACTTAAGAAGAATGTCCTTCATATTTGTTATATGTATTGCGTGTGGATATACCTTTCCACTGGTACAAAAGTCTTTCACCTGATTTCCATAACATTGAACGTTTGCCTATGTTAGGAAGATTTTAACATAAGCCATAATTTTCAAATCTTAAGACACGCTACTTTCATTTTTAGCATGTAAAGGCGATGGTAACAAATAATGGTCGATTTCGAAGTTCAAACACAATATAAAGATAAAATTTGGGGAAACACAGAATCCTTGATGTATCAGGGGTAAAATCGGGTGTTTGGGAGGAGTACGAATCCTGGAAGACCATATTTATTATTGGCATTTAAATTAGTTTGCAGAAATTTAATTAATGTTTTAACTTTGGTCATATTTTATAACATGAAAGGTATGGTTCAAATACTTTGCATATGATTATATGATTCCCCCTCCTTTTTCTCTTTTATTAAAACGTGTTGGATATAGGATCAATTATACAAGTAAACATATGTAAACAAAAACACTTATATATCAGTAGTTAAATACATAAATACATACATATATGTATATATACATACAAAATCATAGATAATTTCCTGGCTCTAAGTATAGGTTATCATTAATCATACGTGCTTTCTTTGGAATAAAATTTTGTAAGCAAAGGCATTGTTTTATTTTACTTGTAAAATTATCCATAGACATTTTTACTTTCTGAAATCTGTATTTCCTTTTTTATTTATATATCGTAAAACAAATAAATGATAGCAGATTATTCAGCATAATTGTTTTTGTATTGGTTTCGTTGTAAAACCTCAACACGAATATTTTCCAGGTAATTGTGAAACCCCAAAAGAACCTAATTTTCGCCAAGATATTTCCACAAAGTTTAAATGTACATAAAAGATGCTCATTGTTTTGAATAATCATACAATACTCACAAAATGGTCTTACATCTTTGTTCCATTTACACAAATTTAAGTTGGTATTCAATATTCAAATCAGTAATTCAGAATAGAATTCAGCTTTTTTTTCATACTTGTTGATAATTTTGGACAATTATGCATTTTTCCATACACATTTGTTAGTGAATGCAAAGGTTATTTGCCACATATATTCATACACTGATTTCTGAATTTTGTGCTAACAAAAATTCAATAATAAAAATCTCACTTCTTCACAGATCTTGCACTATTATCTTTGAAAAGAAAAGGCATTTCGGTTTTTATATTAACAAACTTTGCAAAAGATCAATCAAATTTGTTTTTTGTACTCTTTGAGTGCTACTTAATCATACTATATTGATAAAGTATGTCATTTCTTTTTTCAAATATGTTATAAACAAAATGGCGAAGTTAACATTGTGTCAAACGTAATCATAATCCAAAAAAACATATACAAAATCGAGTGTAGGGCAACACGGACCTCCGACAAAAGCGAAGGTAAGATCAGGTGCCGATATTTTATACGTTTCAAATATTTACATTCACTGAAGTCTTTTCTCTTATATTTCCTTTGAAATTGACATTGCATCATCATCCAAATTAAATGCATGTTGTTGCAACCTAGTTGGATCCGTTTTGTTATTACCAAATATGGAGCAAATCCGAAGTCAGAGGTTGAATTGGCTGTTCCGTTTGAATGTAAAGGCAAAGATAACGAACAGTGATCAATCTCGTAAGTCCTAAATATAATACAAAAACAAGAGTTGGGTAATCACGGACCCCTGGACACACCAGAGGTGGGATCAGGTGCCTAGGAGGAGTAAGCATCCCCTGTTGACCGGTCACACCCGCCGTGATCAACATTATGGTATTGAAGTACTTAAATCTTGTTTATATGATTAGAAAATGCATGAAAATATAAATATAAACAGTAAAATACTGTCTTTGTTGTTAACGCGGGTTATGATTATTTTCTGCAATGCTAGTTTCCTTCATCACCCAGTAAACCAACAAAGACATCATTTTATTGCTTGGATATAGCTTTAACATAAGAATGCCGCTCTTTATCCTATTTTCAAAACAAACAGGTTTTGAATCATATAGATAAAGATCATATGAACTCTGTTAAAAATTGATCTCTTTTTGAAGTTCAAATTTGTTTAATTGTTTAACGTTTGTTGAATTCAAAATGAACGTCCCCATAAAAAGCCGTACCTTATCATCTTAAAAAAGCAGAATTTTCAAAATCACAGTTACTTGGTTTAAGAATGTCATTGACTGATATGCTTTTGAATTTTAGAAAGTCATTGTGCATATTTTGTATTATAGTTCTTTTTATCTAAAATTCATCTCATACATGAAGCTTTTGCTGCAGAACATATGCTTTCTATATCAACAATCCCTATTCCGCCTTGGTCAACTTTTCTGATTAACGTATTTCTTTTAATTCGATCCTTTTTCTTCCATAAAAATGTATACGATTTTAGAAACCTTTTTAAAGAAATTTATCTTCAATTAGTTACGATGTAGGCATTATTTAGCAATTTAGATAATGTCAATGTATCTATAATGGTACATTTTCCGAATATCGTTAAATTTCGTTTTCTCCAAACACTCAGTTTCTCTAATTTATTTGTCCAGTTTATTTCATAGCAAATATCCGTATCACGTCCTAGATATGCACCTAGTGATTGAACGTATTTTTTTAAGGAATTTTAACACCACAAATATATTTTTTCATTTAGATATATATTAATAAGACTTCCTGTCAATAAGCATTCTGTTTTATCCTAATTCAGTTTTAGGACTGCGACATTACTAAATGTACGTATTGTTTTTAAAACCTTTTTTCAACGAATTAGGATCTTTCAATAGATATGTATATGTACATCATCTGCATGTTGCACGTTATTTGATTTTTCGTTACTTTTATCACCTGGCGATAGACCGAGTATTTCATCATTATTTTTCAGTAGAACTGCTAGTATTTCTATATACATGTATAAATAGTAGTTCTGTCACAGGACATTGTTATCTAATGTCACTCGGCATTTCACATACTTTTGATATCGAACCCTTAGATTCAACCTTGGAAATTGGCTTGGAATATATGTTTTTATAATTTTGATACAATTTTCACCAAAATCAACTTTTTTTTTTTTAGAATTTTGTTCATGAAATTTCAAGTCACGAGATTTTTCTCTAAAACTATGACTGCATCAAAAAGTATATGATTTCTTCAACACTTTATAACAATTCCTCACGTTCAATTTAAAATCTAGGCTTTTTCAGATAATTGAATAATTGCTGTATTGAACAAAAACGCCACCCGAAGATACAAGTTTCTGTCATTGGGAAACAAGATACATATTTTGTCAGAAACCACTCTGATTGCCCACACAAGTACTCTAGAGAAATATTAAGAGCATGCTTGGGTTTCTTATATATAATATTTTATGTAGTCTTTGGAGACCATGTCTTCCAACAAATCTGTTGGTATTCCTATGGGCACTAATTGTGCCCCCTTATTGGCAGACTTATTTTTATTCATACGAAGCAGAATCTTGTCAGAAACTTGTTACGGGATAAAAACAAAAAACTTGCCGTGTCCTCATCTTTACTTTAGTATATAGACCGATGTCTTATTCACATAACAATCAAAATTTTCACAATTATGTCCATTCATATCCTGACGAACACTTGAAATTAAGGACATCACAGAATCTGTCAGATGTGCTTTTATATTTGGATGTTACTCTTAAATATTGACTCTAATGGCAGACTGACAACTAATTTATATGATAACGTGATGACTTTGACTTTGGCAATGGTCAACTTTCCTTTTTTGTGTAAATTACCCTGCCCTGCTTATAGTGTGTATGTTCTCAGTTTGATTCGATACGCAAGGCATGCATGCGTATATATGATTTTTTTAAAGCGAGCCATCTACTAACCAAAAGTTAATGTTGCAGGTATAACAAATCTCGTTTAACATCATCATTTCGCAAATTCTACGGTAGCTATAATGACCTTGTTTGCGATTTACACAATTATCACTAAATCTTATTTGACTATTGTTTCATACCTTTTGTTAGATTGTCATTTTCATACTATGTTTGACGACGGGTAACCCCGTTTACTTTGTTTTCGACATACAGCTCACGACGGTGTGACCGGTCAGCAGAGGCTCTACTCCTCCATGGCACCGATCCTGCCTTCGCTTTCGTCCGAAGTCCGTGTTCCCTACACTCGATTTTGTATGTTGTTTTTTTTTACTATGATTTACTTTGATACTATTGTTATTCCCCATTTTATATTCAACAGAATCAAAACACTTCAAAATCTAGGGAAAGTAAAATGCCATCAATATCATTATTTGTACAATTTTCAAATATGGAATTTATTATTTGTGCGTTATCCCCAAAGTATCTACCTTTAAATATTTGCACTTTGTTCACAACTAATTATTCTTGTAACAACTTTTTTTAGTATAATCATATACGGTGCCAACTTCGTTGTACCAGATGCGCATTTCGACAAATTATGTCTCTTCAGTGATGCTCAAACCGAAATGTTGGAAAACCGAAACATGAAAGTAAAACTTTATAAAAATGAACAATGTAGTACCAAAGATTAGAGCCAAATAATTCGAAGGATCAGAGCTATGCCTGAGGGAGATAATCCTTAATTTTGATATGAATTTCTAATTTTACAACTGCAATTAAATACATATCCGTATTTCAAGGTAGTAACATAGTAAATAGCAACTAGCAATAATACTACATAGCAACTGTAGACGATTCGCTAAAATATGAGGAGATATTTTGTGGTCAAAGTTCGTGCGATAAATTGGCTAGTACTTTTTGATATTTTCCTAATCGCCCTTTTATATATCAGAAATATTACTGCATTTCTTTGTGAAGATGGTAACATACCTTTATCAATGCTTTGCAGTAAATAGGAATATGATATTTCCTTCATGTCATGCCAGAAAAAAATATAGTATTCTGCAGTTAAACCATCCTGACATGGGGATTTATTATTTTTCATTTTTGGATATCCTCTTCACATTCTGTTTTTCTAGGTAACTTGTCGCATAATGGTTTTTCTTCCCTCGTAACGTTTTTGCAACTCACATTTTGTTTTTAGATAATTGTCTACTTCAATATAAAAAAATCTTCATACTAGTGTATTATGATCTATGAAAATTGAAAAAAAAAAACAGTTCATAATACTATCATTGTCAGTAAAAATAGAAAATTTTTCATTTTTCACTATAGTTGTTTGAATATTTGATTGCTGTTTTTTCAAGTCCCAAAAAATAAGAGTCACTTTTCTCCCCCTTTTCTATCCATATATCTCTAGACTGTAAATTAGTCCCATTACATTTCTGAGCTTAGTAATAATATATTTCCTTTTCAAATTGTCGTTTGTTTTAAATCTAGAAGTTTTAATGAATTTTCTACAAATTTGATACGCTTTTTTGACTCTTAGCTTTATTTTTAAAGATAAATTTACAACAAAATAAAAATAATAATAGTTTTTTTCGCACGTCCCCACATTGCTATTGGATTATTTATTAGCACCTCTCTTAATTCTTCTATTTCATCATGTGTATGTTTCCGTAGTTTTTCTCAGAATGATTATTCTTTTAGGAATGATTTATCATTAACTTCCAATCACAATTACCTCGTAGATTTTCAGAAATACTAAGATCAAAACATAATCCCAAATGATCGATCATATGTACTCGTTCAACACTAGGAGCTTTACGTAAAGTAATATTACATAGTGGCATAAACAAAAACAGCCTATTCTGCTTTTGGGAATATGTTCTCCATCACACTATGACATACAACTTTTTTTTATTTCCCGCTATAAACCCAGCAGTAATTCAGAGCAAAATACTTCTACATCCTGCACACTTTTATCATTATGTTTTCGTTCTAATTGGTAATTATATCTCCACAAACAATAAGCCATTCCAAATTCATAGACCATTAGCTAACCCAGGACATTAATCTTTTGAAAAATGCAGATTGGGGGTTTTCAGCATTAGGCGCATAAACATTCACAAT
>CAJDSM010089799.1:0-11914 GCA_903981925.1 Ostrea lurida
AACTCTTCTCAAATTCGCGTTCGCCCGTGAATGCGCGTGCATTGTAATTTCTGATGTCTAAATCGTAATATTACTCTTTGAGTACTTCTATTTGAATGAATAGTATTTCAGATATGTATGTGACTATTTGTTAATTGGTTGATGTCAAAATAATGTATCCCGCACACCCTCGCACGTGCGCTGAAATCTGATTGGATATATCGTATGTGCATATATCTCTCTCTTCTCTCTCTTTAATGAGGCTTTTGGAATGAAATTTGGGTATACACTGCAAAAATCTACAAGGGAGATTATAGTGTGGAAAAATGTGAGCGCATGTGTGTACTACGCACGTGCAATTTTCATATACAATATTTCGGGCTCTCTGTTCCATGTCTTTTAACTGAACTTTAGAAAGTGAAATCTTATGTACAGATTGGTATGGTAAATTTGCGCTTGCATTTAATCAACAATGACACCACTTCCTGAATGGGGATCTGTTTGGGAACATCTGTAACGGTGGCCCGTTACAATAAGTACTAGTTTTTTTTTCAAATAAGAATTACAACTATTGGGAAAAGTTTTGTCAGACATTGATTGACTGGCATAATAAGAGAATCGTTCAGACATTAATTGATGTTTTAAGGCAGACTTTGCCCAGGTCTGAACGATGTCTGACAGGATTTGGAAAACTCTGGAACTTAAGAAATCGTGTCACTTACTTCTCGCGTTAACCACTCGTTGTCTAGCACTTCTCTTTGACTGTATTTGTCTAATTTCGATATGGCTTTCTGAAATATACAAAACGTAAAACAATCCTCCATTACACATTTAGTCTCACTGCTTAAACATGGACACTGAAAAATTTCACTGCAAAATTACACCAGAAAATTTGATAAGAGTTTGTTGTATCTGAAAATAGGTGTAAGAAGAGTTATCTCCATTTGGAATTCAAACTGAAAATTCTGATGAATGCACCAGACACCAACCTGGGTTGCAAGATCCTTTTGTTGGTCCAGCGTGTTTTCTGTTCGTGAAGTAATCTCATTCTTTGCCCTGTCATTCGATTTCTCTAAATGAGCTGAAAATGAGAAATGTGTAATGTTGCATACGGTACACAGCAGCTGCCCATATGACCCCCTCCCATTTTTCTAATTTTGAATAAGTTTTGATTGATTGATTGATTATTTATTGTTTTACGTCCCACTCGAGAGTATTTCACTCATACGGAGACGTCACCATTACCGGTGAAGGGCTGCAAAATTTAGGCCTTTACTCGGCACTCAGGGCCTTTGAGCAGGGAGGGATCTTTTTCGTGCCACACCTGCTGTGACACGGGACCTCGGTTTTTCCGGTCTCATCCGAATGACCGCCCCATTTAGTCGCCTCTTACGACACGCAAGGGGAGGCTGGGGACCTATTCTAACCCGGCCCCCCACGGGTCTGAATAAGTTTTGAAATTCACCCCAAACTGCTAAAAAGGACAATATCTGAACAGATATATCTTTACAAGCCTTGTAATCTACATGACACTTTTTGTATGTTTTGTAATTCACACCACGGTCTTTTGTCACGTACATTTCATCTCCTGGAAGCTCGCCTCCATGTCGTCTATATCCGCCTCCAGAAGGTTGATCCGCTTCTTGTTTTTGTGTTGCTCCACGTCCCGGTAATCTTTACAATAATCCACTTCCTTCTGCACCGTCTTTATTTCTTCCTCCACATCAGCAATATGCTTCTTCACTCCTATCCATGACAAAAATTCAATGTTAGTACAAGTTTTGTTTTTGGAGGCAAAATCATATGTCTCCCCTGTGCTGTCAGTAGTAGTTTTAAGGAGTTGTGTTTGATGATTTTTGGCAAATATCTAAGTTTAAATGGGATTAACTCCCCAAAAAAATTAGGGGATCAAAATTTCCTGGCAATATGCACAAACACATGTGATGCCCTTGCAAAAATTCAAGTTTCCTACAAATCAGATCAGTAGTATTTCACAAAGAGTTTTGCCGCTGACAAGTTTATCTATAAGAATTTACAGCAAATTTCTAAGTTCAAAGGGACACAACTCCACAAAAATTAGGGGATCAAAATTTCCTGGTAATATGCACAGCTACATATGATATCTTCGCTAAGTACTGTGGAATCATCATTGTTCATACTAGGGGACCAATGTTCGTGGATTTCATGGGTCACTCTTGCCCATGAATTTACGTCCCCATGAAGATGTTTATAGTCCTGTTCAATTTTTATAAATTTTATGCATTCGGCATTATTATCAATACCACCACGAGAATTACGTCCACGAAATCGGCAAAATTTTGGTTACCCATGAAATTTGGCCACGATATTAAAACGATTCCCACAGTATCAGTTTCCTACAAATCAATCAGTAGTTTCATAAGGAGTTGCGCTGACAAAGGGTCATAGGATTGAAAGCAAATTTCTAAGATACAAATCAAAAATGAATCTTATATTTTCGGGTGATACAGGTATCACGAATTTTAGCGCGTAAAACTCATAATGCGCGAAGCGCATTTTGATTGAAAGTTTTACCTCTAAAATCTCGGTGATAGCCTGGCAATATCACCCGAAAAATGTAAGATTTACTTCTTATCATTTAATTTTATATTACACAACAAATCAATGTCCATTAGACTTACTTGTGTTCAGGGTACGTGATCAACAAATCACCTCCATTCTTAAAAAGGTGTTTTAACCATGAATTGCGCTAGGTCACGTGATACTAAATTAAATGATAAGGATTATCCCACAAAAAATGAGAGTATAAAATGTCCTGGTAATGATGCACAACTATATATCGGAGTCCTTGCTAATATCGAAGTTTCTTAAAATTCGATCAGTAAGTTCAGAAGGAATTGCGCTGAACAAACTTTGTGACGGCAGGGACGGACACACGAACAGGCAAAAACAATAATGTCTCCACTAAAGTGGGTGAGAGACCATAACTTAAATTTTTTTTAATTGATGCATTATTGATGTCCTGAGCTTCATGTGTACGTATGCTGGGTATAAAAAGTACTGTATTCTGTACTTAAATGTAAATGCTGTTGTTGTAAAATAACTTATTTTTTATTTCACCTCATTCTCTCTCTAACTGCCTCTGTTATCCACTTGTCCTTCATTAACATAATGACATCCTTATCTGGTTTGATTTCCCTCATCTGCGAGTATTGGTCGCCTTCTTGGCTTGTTCCAGTAAATGTTTTATAAGACTCTTGCCTCATACATAAGGTTTGCATTCTAAGAAAAAACCCCTAATTGATTATGTTTCACATTTCAGTAGACGGGAATTTTTAACTGAGTCTATCGCTTTCTCTTTCGTCTGCTTGTACAAATTAAGTCTTCCATTCACCTTGCTTATTTGATATGTGAAAAATACACAGCGGGATTATAAAAGAAATATACCTGAGTCTAGCATCCTTTACAGCTTTCTTAGATGTAAATCAACAACATGATTATGAAGCCAAGGTTTCATTTGATGTGTTGGAATGCTTTGATCAGACTAGATTCAATTTTAGCTTTCTTTTCATAGCAGGTAAATGATGGCTTTCAAGACATATTCATCATGAAAATGCGTAAATTGAGAATGAGATCAAGCATTGTATGAAAGGAAATATAAGCCCTTGTATTGATTGAGCCATTTTCCTTCAGTTACTTCGAGTGCGCCAGAATGTCATATCTGTCCTCTCATCTACAATGCGTTTGATCAAAACCATATTTTGTTATACACTTTTCACCACTTGCTGTGTGAATGTAACTTTTATTCGAGAATTTTCAATTGACGCCCTATCTGTAACTTTAGTTGAGAATTTTCCCCCCTCATTTTATTTGAACTAAATTTCACAATAGTAATAATATCATGATGTACAAATCTATTTATAATACAAGAAAACCCCAAAAAAACACCCCACATCTTCATCTATTTTTTTATCGTGAAAGGACTAATTCTTAAAATGATGGAAGAAGAGAGAGAGAGAGAGAGAAGAGAGCAGAGAGAGCAGAGAGAGGAGAGAAGAGAAGAGAGAGTGTAAGTATCGTTAAAGATTGGGTATGGGCATATTACACAGTATTATCATAAAATTACTGTTAAAAAGATTATATAATCCACGTTTTATCAATAGATCTTTTGCCATTATCTTTCAAACTCCCTATACCTGCAGTTTTTCAGTAATAACAGTTTTTCAACTGTGATTCTATGGATGACTATTTTTTTTTTTTATGATTCTCAGTGGCGTAGTTTCCATTGTGGCAATGAGGCAACTGCCTCACTAGATTTTTCGCAATGATCCCCACCCTATTCAAAAACGTACGTGTAACAAATAATTTTCCTAATATGAATTCAATACTACCAGGTAATCTTTGTTTTGTGATAGGGGTCAGAGAGTCTCAATTTCAAGCATATACTGTATATACTCGCCTATTAGTCAGATTTTTGGGAGTATAATTTTGGTTCTAAAGTCGATCTCCGACTTATAGGCAAGTCCAAGGGAAATCAGTATTTTTCTAGTCGGCAAAATGTACCAATATTAAAACATCCCCGATGATTATCACGATCATCGTCCAGGCAAATTAGTGTGGACATAGAAATATAAAAAATATTTTTGAAAACTAAATAATAGGAGAATGGACATGATATTGATTTTTGGAGAAAGGATAATTAGATACCTGCATCATTTCTCAAAATATTTTTTTTTCAAACAGGCAAAATCAGTGAAATTTTGATCTGAGATTGTCAACCGAATCTGGCAAAAAGTTGTACTGACTTTTAAGCGGGTCAATGGCAAAATCCTTCAAACTGATCTCAAAAAAACACAACCGATTTATAGGTGAACTGACTATACGGTGCGTATTAGATAATTTGCTGATTCCAAGAATCGTCGAATTGGACTGTTAATATTTTAGAAAAAATGAGTCAACTTACTATACATGTAAGTTTATCTTTCTCTATTTCAATATTTTTATTGCAAATAAGTTCCCTTCATTACACGGGCAATGCAATCTTTAATTATTGATTTATTGTTTTACGTCTCATTTGAGAATATTTCACTCATATGGAGACGTCACCATTGCCAGTGAAGGGCTGTAAAATTAGGCCTATACGCTCAGCACTCAGAACCTTTGAGCAGGGAGGGATCTTTATCCCTGCTGTGACACGCAAGGGGATGCTGGGGACCTATTCTAAACCGGACCCCCACGGGTCGAAAACCTTTAATTATGACCAGGGTGAAATTGGCAAATTCTGTGAAGAAAATGTATGAGATTTGCATTGAATAGTCCTAAAATCCATTTTCCGTTGGGGGGGTGGGGTGGGGTGTTCGACTCTGGACCCGCAGGGGTCATAAGGCAGTCCTCAGACCCCTTGTCGAAATAGCTCTGCCTCACTGGCAATCTAAGTGAAGCTACGCCACTGATTCTCTACTTAATGCACTTATTCTTGAAAATTTACTGGTATAAATATATTGCTTTATCATATGAATTATTAAATTTTCCACCTTATGCATATTTTTCCTTCTCCTGATTTATGAAATTTTACAAGTAGTTAATATAGAGATTTTTCCCTCACCCGATCCGTAAGCTTCTTGTTTTTCTCTTCCCATCCTCTTATTTCATACATGACATCTTCCAGTTTCTTTTCAATTATTCCAATTCTGAAAGAAAAGTCACTTAAAGTAAGATAATTATCAATTCATGCCTAACATAAAGTATCGTGTATCATGCGCACTCGCGTAATTAACTGCAACCCAACATTGAACAAATAATCCCCCAAAAACCTTGGTCCTATGTATTATGCGCATCCAAAATTTGACAAAATGGTGTGCAAATTTTGTTTAATTAAGATAAAAAAAATTGCAGAGTAGTATAACTTTATTGAAAATTCCTCCTCTATTTGCATCAGAAAATGAAACTACGATGACGGTTATGAGAACGCTCATTAAAATTTTGTATTCACTGCAATTAATCGACATGCTTATTTTAATTTATTTATTAATGTAGTAAAATATAAGAATATTCAGATTTGTCCGTAAATACATTTATAAACAGAAGACAAAAGTGAATCTATTCGTGTTGCTAAATGATATTAGACATATGCGACCTGTCATATTTTTTTAAATTCAGTTTAGAACTAATTTAATTCTGTATGTCATAAACGCTAAATGACAGTAGACATGTACGAAAGATATACTAAAAAAACACTTTAATTTGTTTGTCATAACATTTTCTAAATTAAAAACGTATCATTTGCGAGAGAGAGAGAGAGAGAGAGAAGAGAGAGAGAGAGAGAGAGAGAGAGAGAGAGAGAGAGAGAGAAGAGAGAGAAGAGAGAGAGAGAGAGAGAGAGAGAGCAGAGAATGTGCAACTGTTATATTTTCTTACAAGATCCAATAAAGAACCAGTCATAATTGAAAAATAGGGCACCACAAAGCCCGGGTACATGATACGCCCGTATATATTATTGACACAGGGGCCCTAATCCTTTAAAAACAATATCGGCAGCACTCCCCTTTGCAATATGCACATCTCCACATTGTGATCTTTCTTTACGAAGTTTTATCAAAATCACCCCCAAAGGGTTTTAGGAGAGAATTGCGAAGACAAAGTAATTTGCATGGAAACATCCTAACGAGTCCAAGTTGCCTTAACTCCTTTAATAAAACACTCTGACAGCTACTCCCTTTGCAATAATGCACCATCTCCAATTGTGATTTGAATTCTTTGTAGTCTTCAACTGAGAATCCCCCCAAGGGTTTTTAGGAGGATCTTGTGCAGGCAAAAGTATTTGCAGGGAAAATCCTAAGTCCAAGAGGGCCCTAAACTCCTTTAAAAAACATCGCCAACAGCATCCCCTTGCCAATATGCACATCTCCACATTGTTGATCTTTCTTTGTACCAAGTTTCATCAAAATCCCCACCACGGTTTAGGATGAGTTGCGAAGACAAAGTGAAGGGACCAGACGGACAGACAGACCGACGACAGCGCTATAGCATAATACGCCCGCTTTTTTATGCGGGCGTATAAAATCGTTCCAGTTTTTGTGACAGGTAAATCGTTCACAAGAAGTGTGTGCAGTCTCAAATCACATTGATTTAGTAATACCGAGTAATATGCATTTATGTGAACTTTGAAGCTACTAATCAGGTTGGTCTCTTCATAATCACTATTACAGAGATTCTGTTAATTATTTAGTTATAATCTCCTGGTGCATAGTAGCAACATGTTGTTATGCCTTTTCTACATAGCACCTATATCTGTAAGGCTCTTGACAATATTTTGGCCTATCGTTTACTTATTCCGCTAATCTGTTTAGTATCTATCGACTCCTGCAAGCAGCTCTATTATGCTTGTGTGAATATTATTGATAGTTTAGAGCCATAATGATACATACTGGTGTAGCCGTATAAGTCATCATACAACGTTAGCCTAAGATGAGCATAATGGTACAGTCCTCAGTAACTATATAAAGTTAGACCTAATAATATTATACCATTTAGGATAGCCATAGTAACCCAGTGAGAACTCTAGCCTCCTCCTAATGATCACATAGCCTGTGGTTAGTCACTAGTTAATTCGCCTCATATTGGGCCTCGTCGATCTGAGGTCTCACCTCGTGTCTCTCTTCACTGCATCCTTTCCTTCCTCACCTTCCTTTCCCGTGCTGGGTTGGTGTGGTGGCGCTGCGCCCGGTCTTGGGTGAGTTACCTACATTATGATGAAGGTGTTCGGCATCATATCTCACTTAGTGGAAGCAGGCCTGTGATAAGTTCTAAAACAGCTGGGCTTTTACACAAACACATAGCATAATAGGTGACTCTCACGGAATTCTATATATTTGCTCTACTCACCAGTAATTGTGTACTCATGTGGACGTAGCACCGACTCAGACCTTGTTCTCGAAAACTTGTGAGCAAATGTAGTCTGTACTCTATATACCGGCTTTTTTCAGTTTCTTCTCCAAGGGTCACAATATAATTACATCAGAGAAACGCAGACATTAATATGTGTCACTGTAAACACAATATATGTTCAGTCTAATACTTATAAAATGAGCCACAGTTCAGCTCTTGGTCAATGGATCATTCAATAGTATACTGTGGAATCATCAAAATTGTTTCGTTGGGGGACCAATGTTCGTAGATTTTCGTGGGTCACTTTTACCACGAATTTAATCCCCACAGACATGATACAGGTCTGAGAGAGTCCTTCCTCTATATCTATATTGAGAGATAATTATCACATTATTTTATCAATTACCCACAAAATTACGTCCCCAACGAACCAGCAAAAATATTTATGGGTTGTACACATCTATCAGGGAACACTTTTGCCGAGGTCAATCATGCGAAATGACGTTTCATAGTAATGTTTTTAAGCTATCAGTAACCTAGTTTGGTTTACCTCCAACTAGGTAAGTTCCCTACATTTTTAAACTGAGTTGGGTCTTGTGTGCTTCTACTGTAATAAACTGTTAACCAGACGCCGCAATTCTGTGGAGATGCGCTGTGTATAGACAACTTCCGTTGCTTATGGCCCAGACCAAAAATAATTATTGCTTATCACAGTTTTTGACGAGATTCCAAATTTCATATCAAGCATCATCTTGCGGTTGAGCTCGGTGGTTAGAGATTCATGTTTTGTCAAAAAAATCCAATCAACGGGTGGAAAATGACGAGGGATCAAATTATTTGAATATTGGTTGACTCTGTGGGTGAGTCTTCTAATGTGGCATATGTGGCCGTGTCACAATGTCGACCTGAAATTGGGTGACTTTATTTCTCAGTTCGAGGTTCCATTTGTCCAAAGAAGGGTCCTTTTTTCCCATTTGTCATTGTGAAAATTCCTCTAATTTAGCAATGCCTCTGCGCAATTTGTTGTGTTGGTTTAGATAATAGTGTGTAGGAAGGAGAAACGGAGTGATAGCATACTGTTATTCTGTCTAATGTGTGGGGGCAGATTGTACCATCTTATGCTTTAATTCATGACATATATTAATTTCTGATATACCATCTTATAAAGAATATTATGACCATTTATTTCCTGGAGTTTACTTACTGCTTTTATAAACATGATTTTAAGAATAACAGATAATTCCTATTTATCTCTGTTATAATTTGACAATACATTTTCTGATTTGTGACTTCGTGTAGGAATAATGACGCTACATCCTACTAATCAAGGTACTCTTGGAGTACCCTGATCTACGCATACTTGGTCCTGGATGTAGGCAGATCGATTGGCAGGAGAAGAACAACTTGGACCAAGGTGTAAAACTGACAACCGGCTTTGGAATAAGTCTTGAATTAAGAACGTGAGTGTAACATACATAGTGTTTGACTGGTTCAACTTTGGATATTCTGATATTTCCGTTATTAATTTTTGTTTTATTTCTTTAGTTGCATATTTTTTCATTCCTAAAAAAATGTTTTAAATGAAATACAACCTTCCTTCTCTAATTACCAGCACTCTCTATAGATCTCTTTAGTTATATCAAATGAAAAAGGTAAGTGTTATGTGAGTAATTGCTATGTAGTGAGTTACAGTTTTTTTTTTATATATATGCAATCGCTCGCTCCACTGTAACATTGCTCTATTCTTGTATATTTTTATGGTAAGATTATAATATATAGTAGTCATATATTTTAGATGTTCCTGATGTCATTGTCTCATTAACTCTTGGCAAGGACACTAAGGTGGCATGCACATATTCCTTGCATTCAATTTTTCCATTACGATGATCATATGTCCATTTGATCAGCTCGCACTTTAAACTCTAATTGCCGGACTCAGGGTGGTTACTTTTTCTCTAGCATTTCCTGATGAAATATTAATAACTGATCTGACCCTCTAGCCTCATCCATTTGGTGATTATCTCCGGATATATTAGGTCTCTTCGATTTATAGATTAGTAGGCTTATTCTTAAGTTTGTTATCCATATTACTGTTCGTATTAACAGTGAGTTAAGGGTATACATATAATCACACGCGAGAAAATGGGATGAAGTTATTATGAAAGACTTTCATTCAGTTGCTACGTTACGTACTCACACTTTTTAAGATATATAGATAGTTTCTATGTTAGGCACCGTACTGCAGTCTGTTATTATGACGTTATCTCTCTTCTGATTACTTGTTGCTGTGGAGATTTATACTCCCGTATCCAGTCTTATAGTGAGATCAAGCTAGTTCGATATTTTTCGTATCTGACTTGCTATGCATTAATGGCCCGTTTTTTAAGTGTTTCGATATACACTTCGTACAATTGAGGTTATATATTTGTATTTTTTTATCTTGTTTGTATTTTTATTTACTTCCTGTGTTTTATATAATATTAATTATTTCCGTATGTTTCATAGATTGTAATGTGACTTCGCGTTTTAAAATGAAAGACAAGAATATCAAGCTAAATGAGTGAAGTCTTGGGGAGCCTATTGGAATTGTTCTCGGGGTGTAGTTGGTGTAATCTCACTTAGCCTAAACTATTCACAGCATCTGATTGGTTTTATAACAGCAGTAGGGCGCCGCTAATTATTAATTTTACAAATTCACTTAGTGGCAACAGAAACAAACACGGGTTTTATACTTAACAATATACTTAGCTTAAGGCTTTAAAAGGGGATCGCTGTCAGTCACTCATTTTTTCAAAATTTTACAATGAAACCAAAATGAAGCTATATGATCACAGAGACTTTATTTTCTGTTAAAATAATCTATTATGTTTTTATTCTATTTTTTAATCTGTCACTATTTACTTGTTCTCGCAAAAACTAAAACTATGATCGTGTTAGAGAGTTGCAACGTGCGGACTTAATTGTTGGCTTGTGGAGGAGAGAGAGAATATCAAATTGCCGTGGACTGTATTGTTTATTATTATCTAAGGTTTGTTTCTGTGAGTTTATGTTAGATAGTAGTTTTAAGGAACATACAGCTACATTTCCTGTGAAGTTTGCCAAAATTATTTTACGTTCTTTATGACTTTTTTTTATTATTATATTTTCCTGTAAACTGTGAATAGATAATATGTGAGGGCTGAGGATAGGTTCTTTTCACCAAAAATCGTAGCCCTGTGTATTTTGACTATCCCTTTTTAAGCCCGTTGTAAACCATATAGTGGCCATCTATTCCTCACTGTCACCCGCTATCTGATCCTTCGATTCTGGGACTCGATCGATTTCTCTTCTTCTAGCCTCTCCCCAGCTATCAGCGTGGGTCTGGGTACTTGCGTCCTACTCCAAGGTTTCCTTCCCTTCCAGTTGTTTTTCCTTTGGTTCTCCTTCTTTTGTTCTCTTCCTGAGGATTTTCCAGGTTAGGGCCCTGGCGGTTGGATGTTTGATGTGAACCATTCTCCTTAGAGGTGTGACCCTATTTCCGAACCGCCATCATTCGTCTTCTGTATTTGCTTTTTATTCTAACTGGGCATTGTTGTTTTTTTTCCCCCTAATAGTATACTGTTCGTTTAGTTGGTGTGTGTATTGGTTTTTTTTGGCGTGGATCTTCAGGATTCTTCTTAGGCAGCCCATTATATTAAAATGAGTACTTTTGGCATGTGGTCTTTGTAGTTTTTGGTTCTCTAGAACGCATATACAACATGTAGACCTAGATTGAGAAAGGCCTGAGATTTTTCTGTTGGTTGTTGATTTTGAGGCGCCGATGTAGTGCTTGTGATTCTTGCCCACAGACATCGTTTATTCTTTTTGTGTGGTTGATCTGTGGATGTTCTTGACCGGTTTCCAATGGTGGATCTCGCTTTATCCTCTGCAATCTTTTTTCCTACTGTTGGCTGACATTTTTGAGATTCTCCCAAGGTTACACTGTGAATGGTTTCGACCCCTTCTCGTCTTCAGGTTTTTTACTGTCATTCATCGTGATGTTTTATATGTCTCTTGTGATGTCTGCTATGTCTCTCTCTTATAGAGTATT
>CAJDSM010089801.1:0-11098 GCA_903981925.1 Ostrea lurida
TTTCCGAGGACAGTAGAGAGGATATGAATCGTGGTAACAGCTCGGGTGATAAGCTAGAGTTTGATCGTCGAGGGATTAGGGAGTGGACCCGAGAAACCAGGGATGGTGGGCCCGGGGAAGATGCCCCAGAGATTATAGGGGGAGGTGATCGGTGCATCACCACTGGCCAGGTGAGGCCATCAAAGGGATACGCAGAGCAATCATGGGTTCAGAACCTACCTGCAAAAACTGGTGAATGCTGAAAAAGAAATGAGCATGCTGGGGATCTGAGTGGACATGTATGTGGTTCCCTTGAAGGACTTTTAGTTGCTTGGTGTAGACTTCATGCGAGGATGTTAGGCGAAATTAGACCTTGAGCATGGATCTCTCCATGAAAGAGAGAGAAGAATACAGATGGCCTTTGGCAGAGCGGAATCCCAGGACAGGCTTGGGTTTTGTTGCCTAGAAGAGTATATGTGTCAGCGCCATTTCCGTTGCCTTATGCCCTCCTCACTCGACAGGGAGTTGACAGATTGTAAGGTGGAACCTAGCATTCGAGACTCTCTGAGATTCTGCTGATGGCTCACACTTCCATGTTAGTGGGGAATCTTTCGGATCTGCCTGGAGAGTCCCTTGGATCTAGTTGCGACATTGCAGATAGGATGTATAAAGGGTGCTACTGTTAACGTTGAACTTGAGCGCCATGTTCCTGGAGAGGGAAATTTTGCTCCCTGGCAGCGGGGACCCAGGATAACTCCTATGGGTCTTGACACCGCAGAATGGTAATTGGGAAATGGATTTTTTGAGACTATGGGACACTTCGGAGGATTTCCGCCAAGTCATATGGTGGAATGGACTAGGAACTTAAAGTACCCAGACAACCAGAGTTCCTCCGGTGCCTTTGGACGTACATGTACGTGGCGACGAAATGGTGGAGCTTGCTGTTTCGACCGGGACGTCCCCTTCAAGACAAGATCCGGACTACCTCAACCCTATCTAGACGGACACTTGTGCCCTTCTGTTTTTCTTTGGATTCGCTCCTGTCTACCTTGTTTTACCCTGGAGGAGTGCCACTGACACTCTTGTTTCTCGGTTCACACTAGTTTAGGCTATGGACCACTTCCTTATGGAGAAAACGGGGGAAGTTTGATAGTAGGGTGCGAGCCACTCTTGGAATGATTAACCCGATAACCTAACTGACGCAGGTCGTATGCGGGTTTTGTGCACGCTCTAGGTGCATGTAACATGTATGGATATTATCACTTTTAAGGTATTGAAAACAAAGAAATAAAAAAAAATCGGCTTGCAAGATGACTGCCATTCAAGATGGCCGCCTGTCATATATTTTTTGGACATTTTTAATGGTAAACCTAAATGTATGTAATATGTCTACAAAGTTTCATCAAATTTAGTTTAAGGCGTTGATTTAAAAAAAAAAAGAAATTCTGATTTATTATTAATTTTGCCACTTTCATTTCAAAATGGCCACCAAAAGCCGCCATTTTGAGTTTTTCGATTGGGTCCACTTCTAATATTTATTGGTATGGCCTAAAGAAGACATGTGCAAAATTTCATGTTTTTATCACCTGAGCATTTTTTCACAAATCGCTCGGACTATTAGTTCTTATTAGCTGACGTCATATGATTAGCAGGAATATGTGTCATTGTGTTTTACCTGACGGGCTGTATCCCAATCACTTCTGGTGGATGATGCCATTCAGACGAGTTTTTTCAGTCTCGTGGAGCCTTTTGTCAAATAAATGATGTACTATTTCCTCTGATCTACTAGATAACTGAACCCATTACAGTTCAGCTGGTGAGAGTGAACAACCCTGGGGCTCGAAATCTTTAATTCACTGTATAACAAATATTTTTACTATGAAGCATTTACGAAGTCCAATACGCTATCCGTGGCCTTAGGTTATGTACTTACAACTGTGAATGAAAGTATTTTTGAAACTGGGCCAATGCTTGAAAGTTCTTTGACTAAATATCGGAGTTCGTTGCCATTTCAGATTGATATATTGTCGACAATACGACGTCCGTCTTCATTTCTGCATACGTCATCAACAGTTTCGGATGATTTAGATTTCAATGTTTCCGTTAAATGATCAAACAACAATGGCGAGCGTTAAAAGTTCAGACGGCACATTATCATTTCCCGTGAAGTAGACGCTTGAACTGATAGTCAAGAAAAGAAGGATATGATGCGCTAGTGTAACAATATACTGATACAACAGACGTACCGACTTTAAAATAAACGTCTGTTTCAAATGCTAACGGATACTTTTGTCTTTTGAGTAATTCCAAGGTTAGAGTACAAAAGCCCAGAAGTGTAAAGAAATTCTTACAAAAAGAAGGAACATTAAATCCATTCTCTAAATCAAAAAGAATGAATAGATTAAAATGTATTAAAATAAAAATTATAATAAAAGTATAATTGATTTTAAAATCCAGAAAATAAAACCAAAAACAAATTGCTAAATAACTGAATATGAATCCACTCAGCATAAGGATGCGTCAACATTTATAGCATCCCTCACGATGAATGTAAGAACAGACTCTTTAACATTGTAGACGACTAATTGCTTCATCGATAAAAAATGGGAAATATTCAGAGAGGAAATATTCAGAGTGGAATTAACAAAGTAATTTAAGAGTGACTGATCACTAGATGTGAATATTTCCTTTTTCCATTCTTGCTGAAGAAGCAACTGTCTACGTCAAAAAGTCTAGACTTTAATTTATCGTGAGGAATGGTCGTTTAGAGTGTAGACAAGTCATACGTTTTGATGTTGTTGATTTGGAAAAAAATCTGGTTTTAAATTTACTACAAGTTTTTGTGTTTTCATTCCTTTTTTTATACATTCTTTTAATATCCACATTTGATTTACGTCACTTCTGGCTATGTTTTTGCATAATAAGTCTGGTTTTTCCTTCACGGCTGTCAATATTTTCGTGAGAAGCAAAGATAAGGGCTTTGTTGAACAATTACTAACTCCAGCAGTGTATATTTAATAAACATACAAGAAACCGGTTTTCTCCGTCCCGTAGCTTTGTTATTTTTCCTGGTACATGTAGTAATTAACAACAGAAATACATATTGTTGGTTGAAAAATTGTCATTTATTAAAGACGATTGAAGACTTTGAAAACTTTAAACTTATAAACCCTTAAAACTAGGGAGATCCCCGATTCTCAAAAATACAACTCGGACAACCTAATGTTTGTAAACGTTTTTGTGAAGTTTTGGAATTCAGTATATGGTACGGTACGCAATAGAGACTGCCACTGTCTACTGCAACTCCTTCAAATTCTCCACAAATTACGCCTCTAAAACCGTGGCTACAGGTCGACACTTAAAGGATGTTTTAATTATAGCCAATCAGGCAACGACTTTTATTAAATTTTAGGGAATATAACAAATCTCATCAATGTTGCGAACGTGCTTGTGTCCAGTAATGTAAAGAATATGCAAATCGTATATTTTGCATTATGAATGACTTTTCTGCTTAACATGTTTGTGTCTTAAAGAGGTTTAGTGGTGAGGTTTTAAAGTGATGTCAATTTTTTGGGAAGTGTATTTTGATTTCTACAGTGAAAGAAATCGGGAATTAAAAAGAAAATTTGGTTTTCGTGCTTGTTTTCGAGCTACAGTGTTTTTAAACATGACCTTTTTTGCACTTAAAATTCATCAAGATTTATTCATTTAAACTCCATTCGTCTGTGGGTGTACAAAACATAAGGAATACAAATCAACCATTCATGAAATAGATACATAATAATGTCTTCTTACAATACAGATATAAAAAATATTAATATTTGTAATGGAAATAAATATTGACCTCTTGCACTTGATTGTCGGAAAAACTTATGATATCGAATTTCAGAGTTAACTTGAAAAATACATTTTGAAGTGATGTCAATTTCTTAAAATTCACGTAATATTCAGAGTCTAGTCTCAAATTTAAAATGGAACTTTAAAAGTAAGGATTTGGTCAAATTTTTAAAATATTGGCCAAAAATACTGATTGTTTGCACAGAATTTCGAGTAAATTGAATTGGACATTTTAAAGAATACATGTATGTATTCTGTTTGGAAAAATACACCAACAAAATTAATAAATAAACAATTATGAACTAGTTCAAAAGTCGCGCATCTACTTGTATCATTAATTCTAAACTGTAATATAGCGAATAGGGTAAAAATAGAAGGTATATTGGATGAAATAGAAACTGTAAATCATGCTTTTTGATTAATTAATCCTTCTGCCATAAAATTATAGTCCCTACCAAGCCTTTTTCAAAAATCTGAAGTGACACAAACATTTTCAACTGAACAGGGTTCAGTTGTAAATGTGTAATATGTTTGCACCGATGGGGTCAGTATTGAACCACTAAATACTTAGTGATAGCGTCCTGCGCAGTTGTTCTCAAAAGCTCAGCCTACAACATCCTTAAGTTTGTTTTGGCGATGACAGTCACTGTTTTAACCAACGTATTTAAAAGCATGCAAAACAGACATACTGGCCTAGGACGGACCACCATTAATNATGTGTCTTTAGTTTGTTTTGGCGATGATGGTCACTGTTTTAACCAACGTATTTAAAAGCACGCAAAACAAACATACTGGCCTAGGACGGACCACCATTAATTATTTTACACAGATTTAAATTCGGAACTTCTAACAGTACAGAAAAAAGATACAGGTGAAGTAGGAATCACATCTAATGGCTAAAGACAATCATCACGAGGTCCGAGTTCTAAACCCGTGACCATAGCACGAGTCGTTACAATTTCTCACGGTGGGTGTGACCGATCAACAGGAAATGCTTACTCCTCCTAGGCACCTGATCCCACCTCTGGTGTGTCCAGGGGTCCGAGTTTGCCCAACTCTTGTTTTGTATTCTATTTGGGACTTTGGGCGATATTGATCACTGTCCGTTATCTCTGCCATTACATTATTGAAAGTAGAACTGGGTATGAACTGTGATGCTTTATACCAATATACCGGTATTACATCAAGCTGTTAGCGCGTCACGATTAGTAGTCCGGCGGGAAGCGGCGCCGGTCATATCCTCATTTAACTTAAAATATTTCATTTCACTGTTATTTCTTTCGGGATATTCCCAGTACTATATTTATCAAGATTCATACGCACGTTGTTTACCTACGTACATGTAAGTAAATACATGTAGCAATAATCGTATCAACTGATTAAGATATCGAAGGTAAAATACAACATAAAAACAAAACCCACATTAGAAATGTAAATATGCGATTTTTCTTTAAAAACCTTTTTGGTCATTAGTTAGCTCCCCTAGATTTAAAACTAAATTCAAAACCTTATTATATACAATCTATCTCTAGTCATCTTTAGGTTATCCCCAATCAAATGCAAAAATCTTATTTCTTTATATTCTTTAGAAATGTAAGATACAATTCATTGACAATCAAGCGTGCAGGTGGATATTAATCAATGACACTGATGTTCATTTTTCTATGTTCGCGCGTAAATTGCTGGTCGAACATAACCAACAGATTTTTGTTCAACTAAACATCACTTAACATATATACCAGCAAAAGTACACAGATTATACATGTAATACATTTGTGTCAAGTTATATAATGGTATTAGAGCTTTTATTTTATGTTCGAAATGCGATTAATTTTAGTACTTGGTTTATTCGTCCACTGAGTATGTACACGTTTATCATGACAACATGAACTTGTGGCCGAGTAACAAAAACAGAAAAGTGCAAAATGTTTTCCGGCGAATTTACTGTCCTTTTGGCCAAAGAAAACATGTAGAATATTATTTTTATGAATGCACTAAATCAAACATTACACGAATCGGCTTCCAATAAATTTATGGAATAGGCCATACGAATACCTCGCACCTTCAGCGACTAAAGTTTTTAATGATACCGGTAACAAGGCTTGTGGATGACTAGAAAAATCGATATCTCGTCCCACACATTTGTATACGAGAACTCTTATTGTCGAGTTGAAATGGGTTAAGTCCATATTCTGATTTTCACGAGAACGGCTGTGTTATGAAGACCCATGACATCATCTCTGGACTGTATAGACCAGCGTTCCAGGTCTTTCTTTGAAAATATAAATAACCTTAAACACCGCTAAACAATAATTTAAAATCAAACAAATACGCGGAAATCTTCGAAACTTCGTAATTTTTATTAAAGAAGTGTTGGTATTTTCAATTCTGTGTACCCCAAATGGATTATTAAAAATGAAATTTTGTGTGCACATTTTTGCTTTTAAACTAGTGTTTGTGTTGCTAGACCTTGCGCCTTTGATGATAACGGCAGCCAGACTAAACCGAAACTGTACTAGCGCGTGCACTTGTGAAAAGATAGAGGGTACTGTCAAGAGCATCCTCGTGATGGAATGTAGAAAAAGGGACACAATAACTGGTATTCCACGGATCGACCCCTATCTTATGTCTAACGTCACGGAACTGTAAGTACTAATGTTAAGGAACTGTAAGTACTATAGTCATGAAACTGTAAGAATGTTAAGGGACTGTGAGTACTAACGTCACGGAACTGATTTATAACGTCAAGGGAATGGAAGTACTAATGGTAAGGAACTGTAAGTGCTACTGTTAAGGAACTGTGAGTACTAACGTCACGGAACTATGAGTACTAAAGTCACGAAAATGTAAGTACTAACGTCACGGAAATGTGAGTTCGAACGTCACAGAACTGTAAGTACTACATGTAATGTTAAGGAACTGTGAGAGCATGTATAAACGGACATAGATTAAACATATATGTAGTACAATTACAATACGCATTGTTTATTTATAGGTGCAAGTACTGCTAGATATCATATGATACAATTACTATATACATTGCATACCTGCAGGNAAATTACAATACGCATTGTTTATCTATAGGTGCAAGTACTGCTAGATATCATATAATACTTTGTTACTTCGCCATTTTATATATAACACAATTACTATATACATTGCATACCTGCAGGTTATCGTAAGTAGACTTACATGTAAGTTCATCACGTTGACTTAATTCTGTTAAAGCAAAATATAATGGATAATTTCAGAACTTGTTAGACCCATGTCTTTCATAACCAAGCGCGCTATTTATATCATCTTAGCATCTAAGTGCATTTGTATGCAAGTCCTTTTTCTGAATTGTAATTGAATATTTGCGGATATAATAGAATTAAAACATGTGGTTAATTACGGGAACCCGCGACAGTCGCTCGATTACTATAAGGAATTGAATTATCTCGACGTGACATTTCTTGGCCAATACTTAGCATCCCTGGGGACGATTCACTTCCGTCTGTTAGTAACTGGTGTGACTGCCGGAGTTCATACAAACACCAATCTATAATGAAATATATATTTTCTTTCACAAAAATGCAACTGCATTTAGTCGATTGAACAAATTTCGTCAACTTAATAGATATTTTCTAAGGAAGTGTATCCCAAGCAATGTTGTTTTAAGGATGACAATCTGTTACGGATATACAATAATTTACATCTTCGTTATTGACATTCAATTTTCTGATTTTGTAAGGATTCTGTTGTGTCGTATACAACTTGTCCCTTTCCGTCTTTTTTATTGCTTTGTTTATATGTATGTATACCCTCTGCTGGTGTGTGCTGTAGTGCATGGGCGAACAAATAGCCAATCTACCACACGCAAAAGGAGAAAGTAAAAAAACCTATCTAAAACAAAAACAAAAAGTAAATGAATAAATGAATAAAACTAGCTTAGTTTAGCTTGAAATTACACGTGAGCAAATGCCTTTGAATATATATCATGAACAACTCAAATCACGGGCATCAAAGAGTCTGCTAATTGATTGCGAGGGAAAAGTTCATTTATTGGTCATTTGTAAAGATATTTCAATACACTGGCTTTTATGCATTTGCTTGGTTCCATATCTGTTATTTGGCGCCATTGAGTGCGAATATATAGTCTTACCAATATTCGACACATCTACAGACTATACAGACTGAAAACAAATTCACATATTACTGTGGGATTATTGATCTCTATTAATCGTGCGAACATTTGGAGTGTCTTCTGTAATATGGATGTAATGAAAATATGAATATTTTATACACGGAATTACATCTTTGGCAGTAAGGGTAATTTGCAGCATGAACTTTTACTTCAGTAATTCGATCAACTGAATAATACGGTATTTATGTACGACTGGCTCCAATTCAATGGCACACACATTGCCACCTGTTGTCCATATAATCCTATAGAAACCCGTTAAAGGTGTAAACGTACATGTATGTGAATCCCACACTATAATAAATACAGAATACCATTTAGCGGAGATTTATCCCAAATCATGACAAGAAATGCTTGATATCAAAAGCATATAATACAACAAGATTCTCCATGCCACAATACTGGTTACAAAATACAAATATGCGATATATTTACGGGAAACAAAAGCCGGTAATAAAATTCATTTCGTTTCTGAATTCATTTTGTGAGATGTCAAATTGTATTGGGTGGTTCTAATTTTACAATTCATTATATAGTCAGCTGCGTGTTATCAGATATTCCTGCGATTTTAGAGTGACCTCAGATTCGAAATCCTGCCGGCTGTAGGGATCCAGTGCGCCCTTGTCGGTTCAATTACGCCTCATATCTGAAATGAGGCTAAATTGCGCTACACATAATGTATGGTATTTACCCATCAATAAAAAGAAAACGTGTGTTTAGCGTGAACAAATGGGTGTGATTTAGTATGTTGCTTCTCGGATCATAAAAAGATCTGATATACAGACCACCATGGTGTTTTGTTACAGGTGATGTACACCAATTACATGTATCGATTGATTTCCAACCAGTAAACGCTACAGGACCTACGCTATTACATGTACTGTATATTAGAACAAAATTATATCACCTGTACAAACAATGATCTTTTGGTTGATTACACCCAGGCGGCTCTGAATGAAGATGATACTTTACTTTTAAAGTACGTCGTTTGCAAAATCAATTTGAGAATGTAACTTTCTTCACAGTTTCTATCCTTGTAACTGTCCACGGACTGGGGAATTTTTAGAAACCGCTGAGACGTATTTGTCACAAATATAATCTAAAAGGCTAATTGCTTTCGGATAGCAGAATGGTTATATATAATTCAGATCAACTAAAAGGTAATTGTATGACTATTGAAATGTGACTGAAAGGTGCGGAGAGGTTACTGTGAAATGTTACTGAACGTACTGAAAAGTGAACTGCTCGGTCACTGAAAGGTGAGCTGAATGGTTATCGAATTGTGACAGAATTGGTTTACTAAAAGGTGACTGAGATTTACTGAAAGTGACTAAAGATAGTCAGCTGAAAGTTCCACTGAATGGTGGCAGAATGGTCAATGAAGGTGACAGATGGTCACTGAAGGTGACAGAATAAAAGTTGGGGGAATGAAAAGGTGACTGAATGATAATGAAAGGTGACGAAATGATCAAGAATAGCACAGTGCTCTGCATTCCATTCACTGTTCCAGACCTTTCTTATCGGTGAATGACATTTCCATTCGCGATCATACCTGGGGAATATGAACGGTTATGTAAATGTAAGTATTTGTGCTATGGAAGAGTACAATTTAGACCACGGGTTTTCCTTGCGTGTAATGATGACTAAATTATCTAAATATCTGACGAAAACACATCGTCCGTAGACCGGACTTTGCTAAAGTCCGCACTTGCGCACCTTTGAGCCTGCGCTACGTCATAAATCACACAACCTATCAGCCATCAATTGATCTCTCATACCAACTAATCATCCATATCGGATGTAATTACTTTTTTCGCATTTCACACTTATCCAACGAATCGTTTATATGATTTAGAGAACAAGGAATATTGTTTAACCATTTGGTTGAAAAGTGGCCAGATTCCTGCTGGAAAATCTAATTACGACATCAATTTTGTATGTGTAAATTATTTCAATAACGCAGGGGATGTCGTATTGCACCACTAAGTGCGTAAATCCTAATGCTTATAGTGCCAATGGAAAAAAGAGAAGAGGGTAGGATAGGTTATTTACATTAGGAATGATCATTCGTAGGAATCTTTTCAAATTACTACTGCGGATATATGGTGGCTACAAGCATGTCGAATTAATGTCTGAGGTAGTAAAGTATGATTCGGTGTGTGGTATTACTAGCGAGCAAGAGTCTTTCAGTTCGCGTGCGGAATAAATGGGTAACGATGAAATAGTGACATACACGTTAATTTCCGACTTGTAAAGTTCTGTTTTAGGTAGGCGATTAATAGCTAGAAGTTATTTACTATTAAGTAATTGTAACTAGCTTTTATATGCTACTAACTCTAACAACAAATATAACTCCAAGTTAAGAGATACAATTTTATCATATCTCATATACATAATGGTCAAAGTTTATTAAAGAGTCCGTCTCACTCTACTTCCTCTTTTCTCAAATACAACAAGAACACGCTGTTCTCTTGGGAGGAAAAATCAAATAAAAAAATTGTCAAATAATTTGATTTTTAGCAGAATTACTCAAATTCGATTAGAATGTTCAAAAAAGAAACTTCCGATTTAAGTCTGAAGGATATTTATTTTTTTCTAGAATCGTAATGATTGGCTATTTTGTATTTCGTGTCAAAAAGAAAATAAATTGTCCAATTAAAGATAGATTACATTACCCTTGTCTATTGGGACAGCCCTAGGAATAACGCTATCTCATTGATATTCAATTATACCGATATCTCCCTACACGATAAGACATAGATACAATCAATTTGGCCCACATTAATTTGTCTCTTTTGCTGCGACAGAGCTTTTGTTCGCTTCCAATACGGACGTAACATATAGTCCACCTCTTGCTACTTGATACTGGCTCCAAATTCAATGCGCTCAAGGGGAGTTCGATGGTGTTTTTATTGAGAAAACTATTAGCGGCGGACAAACTGGATGACCGCGGGACGGGCTATGTTATTTCGTTCTCGTCCAATTGATATTTTGATGAATTGGTCCTTAAACTTCTAATACCAGGTAAATTCCATAATGTAAGCAGTATTTCTTCAATATGTAACAGTATTTTTCTATCCATAATGTAAACACGGCCGG
>CAJDSM010089804.1:0-13959 GCA_903981925.1 Ostrea lurida
TTTACATCCACTTGCAGTTTGACATTACCGGCAACAAAAAGAGCGCAAGAACATGATTGGTTTGAACCAGTGCATTGACTGAGAGGGATGCCAGCATTGATGCCAAACGAACGCACTACAGCTATAAGGCCACGTCAACCCAAAGTCTGCTAACCTACAGGCATTGCAAGCTGCACGCCCGCTAGCAAGCACAGCAAACAGCACGACGCTCGCCCAATAACGAACTTTTGGCTTTCAGTTGTCGGACACATTCACAAGCGTCGGAAGGCAAACATTCAGGAGCATGTATGAGAGCATCAAAAACAGGCGACAGGCCAAACCCACAAAGAAACTGCCTCTGAAACAAAGACAGGGAAGTCATCACAGACAGGGGAAAGCAAATGGGACAGATGGGTTGTAGAGCACTACCTTAGAACTCTACATCCAGAGAAAAAACGCCGTCACCAAGAAGCCGTTAGATGCAATCGAAGAGTGCCGCGTAGGGAAAGCTAGGATTCTGAACCGAACTCTCGAGCTGGCAAAAGCAATTGATGCTCTGGCCTGTTGGCAGAGACCTGGTGAAGACAGACATCCCACCTGAGATCAGTCAAATGTGAAAAGCCAACCCTGTGGAACACTTCGATGAACTCCTGAGTCTCTGCTGGAGAGAACAGGTACCCCAGGATATGCCGATGCCAAATTATCACCCTCTACAAAACAAGGGAGACCCAGTGGAACTCTGTAAACAACTACAGGGGATCTCCTTACTGAGCTTGTGTAAAGTCTTCGTTGCGCGTTGTCCTCGCTAGACGGCAAGTCCTCGCCCGAATCGAATCTACCCAGAGTCGCACTCTAATCTAGGTGCTTCAGAGCAAAGGAGGTCGCAGGACACGGATTTCTCTGTGCGTCAGGCTCCAGGAGAAATGCCGAGAACAGCAGATGCCCCTCTACATCGACATTTTATTGACCTGACGAAGGCTTATTGACCTTTCAGCAGGAAGGGCCCTTTCCAGGCTGCTAAAAAAGATGGCTCCTCCCCAGCCTGCTCAGCATCACCTGCCTCCTTCCACGACGACATGAAGCGGCATCATCAGCTATGACGGCGAAAGCCCTCAGATGCCTTTCCCTATTGCACAGCCGGTGTGACAACAAGGCTGTGTCCTCTGCACCCTACTTTGGTCGGTTATTTTCTCCTGCTGTTTTGTTTGCTATTCGAAACCAGTCCATGGAAGGGGTTTCACTTCGCACACCAGAACGTGATGGGGAAACTGTTCAAATCGGCACGACTGAAGCAAAACCAAGGTCCGCACAGTCCTCATAAGGCGACATGCTATGTGGCAGGATGCAAGCTCTGAGGTTCGCCACACCGAGGAAGACCTTCAGCGGTTGATGGACAGGGTTCTCCCACGCATCGCAGGGGAATTCGGCGCTGAACGATCAGCATCAATGAAACAAATGTCATGGGTCAGGATGTCCCTCTCCACCAGCAATTCGCTATTGACAACGAGGAAGCTAGCAGTCACAGATCCCAATTCACATACCTGGGCTCAACCGATCACCAGCAAAACCACTCACTTTGACGCAGAATTACGACAAGCGCATCGCCAAAGCTAGCCGCCGTTCATGGCACAACTGAGCAAGGAGTGTGGACAACAAACAAACTCCGCTTTGAACACCAAACTCAAAGGTCTTTACCAGGCGTGCGTATCAGTAAGCCTACTGCTACGGCAGCGAATCCTTGGACAACATACGCCAGACAAGAGAACCGTCTGGAAAGCTTCCACATTCGCTGTCTACGACGAATTGGGCGTGTTGTGCGTCGTGGCAGCATAGTTGGCAGGACCCAGGGTCACCAACATCGAATGGGCTAGAAAAAGCGGAGTTCCCTCAGCATGCATCTCATGCCTTGCAGACGTTTGCGATGGGCTCTCGGTTCCACGTTACACAGGCATGGACGATGGGCGCATACCCAAAGACATTCTGTAATGGTGAGCAGCTTGAGACGTCGAAACCAACGGCCGTTCCAGCTCTGCGTTTGCAGGGATGGTCTGCAAGCGAGACATGAAATTAATAAAACATCAACAGCTAACACGTGGGGAATCGCCGCTGTTTCAACCGCAGTGGCGGCGGAGATATGCGGGTGAGGGGAGGGGGTCAAGGACAGGTGAGGAGAACGAGAAAGAATCGGTTTGAGAGAGAAAAGAGCAAGCGGAAAAGAGAGGCAGCGAACCAAGCGACAAAACCCCACAGTCAAACTACTGTGCTTCAAACTGCGGGAGAGACCTGCCATGCAAGGATCGGGCTGCTGAGTCACGACCCGTCGCTGCTCTCAACAAGGGACTGATCCAAATCAACCCAGGCGCAAACCATCGTCTCCCGAGAGCGGAAGGATGCCTCACTATACTAAAACTCACTCATACAGATTCGAAAGAGAAAAAAAAATATATGACTTTAAAAAAAAAAAAACATGCTATGTCGAGAAAAACACCCACAGATGCATCCTTAGATCTAATATGTCACTGTACTACTATCATGTAACGTATTTAATAGAAAAAGAAATAAGTTATAGGGATGTCAACGAATATTCGACTATTCGAATTAGTCTTCATGATCGACGTTCGGACTAAAAAAATTAGTCGAAAAGTCAGTTTTAAAAATTTAAGCACTACTGACAATTTATCCATCTTCGGTGTCCGTCTTAAAAAATTGTCAAAAAATATTTGCATTTTCCGCAATTTCAGTTCCATAAAGCAATTTCGTTTCGTCTACCGGTTCTCAACCAACCTGCCAGGACATAGCGGGGAAAAAAATATATATTGTTAAAATAAAGACTCTGTACAAGGGTATCACGAGCAGAGCAGAGCGAAAAATGATTACTAATGTGTTCTAATGCAGGGTGGGGTATTCAAAATGCCATTTTAATTGCACATTTTCGTTCGAAGCGGCGTGTTGTGCATGTTTCTTAATAATTGTCACTAAGGTTGTCATTGGGGTATATCTTAAGGACTTCTACCAGATAATTGAGCATCAATCGGCGGTAATTTACACCCAAGAAAGATACATCTCCGTGTTATTTTATAAACACAAATCTAATTTAAAATTATGATAGTTATACACACTCAATGTGTTCTCATGTTTATAAACAATGGTGCTTACATAAAAGTTCATTCGAAGTCTAAATGCTTTTTTTTTTGGTGTGTATCTAATGTTGGGTAACTACACTTAAAATCGAGCCGTAACGTTTCATTGATATGAGGGAACATCACCGTGATAGGGGGTAAATTTTCACGGAATAATCTAATATTCTTCGACTAAAGGCATCGAATAATCGACTAAGAAATTTTCATATTTGACATCACCTAATAATTATATAAAAACAATGTTTCTAAATTTCCCAAACACAGCTTTCCACTTTCCGCGAAAGAATTAAATTATCAACAGTTGAATTTTTAACAGATATATATATTTTTCAACATATATGATTCATTTTTTTAAAAAATTAATCCAACTCCAAGGTAGATTTGGCATTTTCCACATTGAAACAGCTAAAACCCCAATATACTTTTTGCCATACAGTATATAAGTTTATTAATTAACTTTGATTAGCTGAATGGTACTCTCCAAAAAGACATTTTTTGGCATTAAAACCTAACGTTAAGATGTATATTATATATATGTAGGACCAATATCATTCAAAAACATTTACATATTCACCACATTGAAAAATGCATGCAGAAATTAGTTCCACGATTCATTATTACACAAAGTACAAATGATCATTATCTATAATTTTGATTTTTAAGATATATCTAACAGCAAACTATTCTATGTTAAAAGTCTGTACTGTAAACACGATGGAAAGAACTGGCAGATACTTTAAACACACTTAAAACACACTAATCTTTAACTCTACTTCTGTATGTCCTATCAACATGCATTTCAAAGTTCCATTGGTTTAAAAAGCAGTTGGCTCCACCAGTGTTTGAATTTATATTTTATAAATAGATGTGTCGCAAAGTTATGAGACTAATCAAAACAAAATTTTGTCTACTAGCATCGGTAAAGTAAGGCGTTGTAACGCTTTATAAAAACCATCCTTGGACGCCACCAAAATACGTCCCTTCAGAAACTTTGAAATTGCACTAACTGTAACCATTAACATTATATTTCATAAAAACAAATACGATGAATCTTATATATTCAGCAATCTTTCTCGAGTATAAAAAAGACCATTGTTGCTCCAAGAAATCATCTCAATTTTCCACACTACTCATACCAATCTTTGATACAAACATACTACTCTTTCCGTCACGGTGTAATACGTGAACTTGAACATACTGGGGTGATAGATCTCAGAATGTGTAAGTTAGCCTTGTCAAACAATCTGAAGTTACAGATGAGCCGGATTCTAAAAATACAATCTCTCCAAAATTTGTTCGCGTAGTTAACTTCAAAAGGTTTCAATACATAATCAGGACTGGGTACTTTAAAAATAGCTTATCTATACGTCATTGTCCGTAATTATTTTCAAAAATGCTTAACCATGGAGTGCACTTACCTTTAATAACCCTTTGGATCCATGTCAACATTTTATCAGAGGGAGGTATAAAATTCTTAAGATTTACCATGATTTGAGACCACCCACTTATTTGATGCTGTGTTATAACTGCACGTTAATTTAATCACAGTTTGATCCGCCATTTGAATTTTAAACATCTTTTTTGTTAAACCAGAACCATTTCTAGACTGGGACCTTCGGCAATTTGGATAAATAGATGGTTAAAGTTTTTGGATGATTAAAGTTTTTGCAACATGTACAGTACTCGTCAATGGGTGTCGAGAATAACGGCCGTTTCCATTGTTTGGTGATCATTGCAGAAGTTTTTTGTAATGTTCTTTTAAAATGTATATCCACGTATCTCACCAGTCTACAGAGGAGAATTGTAATTCCTAGATAAAGAATAATTTTGTTGCCCCCCAATCTAGCTGTCCATCTGGAGTGTGGAAGACTTTCAGCAGAGAATTTTTTTTTAACCTATTGCCAAAACATTTTTTGTGTTTGCACTGTGATTTTCTAGACCAGAAATAATTTTGCATATTTTTCAATGTATCAAGGGCAGCATTATAAAGAACTAGGAGACCATCAAGGGGCAAGGTTGTTCGTCAGTTCAGCATGTATTGAGGATATTTTGTGTTCTTTCATTCATTAATCACGTATACCTTTTATATATCGTGATTTTGTTTAATGAGGAAGGCAAGAAGTTCTGCGCACAGTAAGAAAAAAATGTATGGAGAGAAACAGCGTTCCCTGACGACATCCACGTGCCGATTGGGGAATTCTTCTTGATAAAAAACGCCACTCTTGAAGGATCGAGGCTTTAAAAGTTGGTTATTACAAGCATTTTTATCCAATTTATCATATTTGTACCAAACCCCAAAAAAATGTAAAAACCTATAAACAAAGGACCAAAGAAATGGAATCATTCCATTTGATTACCAGGCCAAAGCTTTGCTTTGACAGTCCAGGACGGGGGGGGGGAAACTTTAACCCCTCCACTCCCAATTTCTGAATTGAACATGTAGATGCTTAGTATGTCATACCTTGTTATAAGTATTGGGTCGAGCACATGTTATTATTTCCATTTTTGAAATTACCAAGCTGGCATCCATTTTCAAGGCTCGTTTTGACCTTATTGTGATGTTTCTATCAATTGCACCTTGATCAAAATAAATGTTTGACGTTCATTGAGATCTTAAGCAGGGGATTGTGCGTATACTTATCAGAGTACTTCTGAGCAACGCTATGCCATGTGTATACTTACTAAAATCATTCAGAAAATATATCCTTACATCGTATGTGGAGGCTAAAAAAAAAGTGGAACTTGTTGTACCAGAAAAAAATTAAAGACCAATCCTCTGCTTTTGGGGAACAACCCTTGATACTTGACTGAGAACTGCACAAGGACAATATTTGAGCTAGCTTGCTATCGAATCATACGCAGAACAAGCTCTTGCTTCATCGAATAATTGCTTTTAACTGAAAACTATAAAAAATATATTTTGGTTTTTATTAAAAGCAATATCTCCCCTCCTCCCAAAATTGGAGAGTGCTTGCAAATTAACGTACCCCTCCCTTTAATGTACTGTATGCATTGGGAAGAGAAAGCACAGCAGGAAACATACGACTCATGAAAGGTGTTTTATGCACTTGAAGGACGAAGAATGGAGAAATATTTTCAAAATCGATTTTTTCCAGGTTCCAATATTACCTTGTACCAGTTGAAGTCAGTGTTTTGTATAGGATACAAAAATAATGGACTGTTGATGCTGAAGTACCAGCAGGAAAGGCATACCTTTGTACATTAAAAAAAGGCTAAAACCACTTTTCTTTTGGTCTATGGTAAATTGTAGGGGGAAAACCCCGTATTAGAATGCTCTGGTCAGAAACAATGTAAGATACCACTGGTTTTAGATGATAATGAAGTACTAGTGCAAATTTTCAGGCTATATACAAAAAGGCGAAGTTCAACATTGTGTTCAACGTACATCATAATCCAAAAAACATATTACAAGAATCGAAGTGTAGGGCAACACGGACTTTCCGACAAAGCGAAGGTAGGATCAGGTCCTTGGAGGAGTAAGCATTCCTCTGACCTGACCGGTCACACCGCCGTGAAAGCCCTTACGTCAAATTAAAGTAAACGGGATTACCCGTAGTCAATTCTAGTAGGAAAGACCAGCGTCTAACAAAAGGGTATGAAACAAATCAGTCAAAACATATTGACTTAGTGATAATTTGTTAATCGCAATCAAGGTCATTATATAGCGGACCGTAGAATATCTGCATAGCCATATAGGAAGAGAAGACTATTTTACATCCCCCACCCCTTCTTTAGGATCCCACTGATAACTTTTAGGGATAACCAATTCGGATCATCCGGTCCTGAATAATTGCACATCTACTACATGGCCGAATGAAGGCTTGTACCACATCTCAAATCCATATGTGAGGTGTATAAAGGAAAAGTATTCACAAAAGCTAAATTCCCGACTCCCAACCCCTCCTGGAATCCACCCATAACTCGATGGAAAATGATTGGAGTCTCCCTGTTCCGACAAAATGTACATCTACAAAATGGCAATGAAGCACGTGCAGAAATTTGCACTAAGTCATCCAATTAGCCATATAGAAGAAGTGTTCACAAGATTATGTGACGCGACCCAAAGTTAACCGTCTGGAAGCAATCGGGCAATCCTCGGCTCAACTCGCTACCGCTCCGTATAGACAGTGTGCGACGGTACGAGACCACGCGCGGAGTTCCGAATGGTCTGGAAAAGTAGTCCTGGGTTTCTTTCCAACAATTCGTTCGCGACTCTCTACAGTTGTAGAGTTAGTGCGGGAACCCGGGAATTGGTGGGAAGAAACCAGACTACTGGAAAAGAGGCATCCCACAACGTCAGCGTCCTTGGCGTGCACTCGTTGCCACGGCCACGAAATGGACAACGCAGCGGTGCTAGCTGCACTCGTTGCCACGGCCATGAATGGACTCAGGGACCCCTGGCGTTGTTGAGAATGGGACCAAACTGAGGGAAGATTCGTTTTTGAAAAGAGCACCCAACGTGAAAACTCCATGACAAGGAAGGAGGAGACAGAACTTACATTTATCAAGTGAAGATAATGCATTTTTGTAGGAAGTAGCCTATTAAAAAATTAAAACCCCCTCCATAGCCCGAACCAGATTTTGCCGATCAGCAGTCGTAACACGTCTAACCATTGAGTCATAGCTGACTAGGCAATGAAATTTAGTCTAAAAGGATAAAATCTGTCAAGTTTGCAAAATGGTGTCCAAAGTGAGCTTGATTCAATTGATATTTACACCGATCACAGGAACCATAATTGGTCTGTATAATGATAGGTTAATGTAAGGTCTATACCCTGATTACCAAACCCCTATACTAGGGGGTGGTATTAGTATTAACCCTTTAATATCCATTATTACAGACCAAATCACCGGTCCTGCTGCACCGATCGATTGAACCTTGACAACGTTTCCTTTTTCCACTCTGTCAATAAGACGTTTTCTTCGGCGCGATCAGAGTCGAATTCCATCTGATCGGTGGAATCAATTTTCATGTGGTTGACGGGTTACATGGTCATCTTTCGCAAGCCAAGGTCCGAGGTCGCTTACTCTCATCTACCGGTGACGATGAGAAAAAGCGAATCAGACACTTGGCTTGCGAAGATGGGTACATGGTATACGTATAGTAGGTAACGTGATGCGTATGTTATATGCTTGAAATTTCAATATATTACCAAAGAAAGGGGAAAAAAGGTGATCAATCTCATGTCGTCACTAATTCCTTTAAGGAGACAACAAAGAGTTGGGCAAACACTCAGTGAGATACCCAGAGGTGGATTAGGTGCCTAGGAGAGTAAGCATGCCCTGTCGACCGGTCACACAAGAGGTGGGATTTGGCGCCTAGGAGGAGTAAGCTCCCCTGTCGACCCATTTTTTTTTTTCTTAAAAAGATATATTTAGGCGGAAAATGAGACAAAATCCATTGTTCTTTTCTTTTATTATATCCAAAAGCAGGTTAAGATGCATATGTCATGATACTATAGCTTAGTTCTAAGTATTCGCCTTACTTTAAACGATTTCAGTGAGATTTTAAAAATTTCCTCTGAATCAAATCCATTAAAAAAAAAAAAAAAATTAAAGGAAACCATAAAAAAAATTTGTATATTCCAAATTATTATTCTATTAGTTTGCAAGTTCTAATATTGTTTAATGTTATTTATCGGAAGAAAACCATCCCCGTTTCTCGGGAAATGTGTAGTGTATCTCGCCTAGCCTCCTATTTCCTCACCACAGACGAACATTTTGCAATCCTGTACAATCCAAACCAAAGAGACAATGCCGATTAGTGTGTATTCGAGACCTCGGGAACATGGCCAGCTGCTTATCTGTAGAGGATAAGTGTGTATAAATATGTAGGAAATGAGAGAGACCTCCAAATCGACAGTTATTTTGCACCGTCTTTGTAACAAGGAAATTTGTAATAATGAGAACTTTGTCCCTATTGATACCCTGTGTGTTGGCGGTCTATGCGTCCGCCGCGTGTGGGGTCCCCGGAGGATCGTGTGGAGTGGATGTGAACGCCCCCGAAATACAAACAATGGCCCAGTTCGCTCTCGCAACTTATACCGCCAAAACAAATGCTCTGTGTGATGATGCTTTCAAAGTTAGACACGCTGAGACTCAGGTAAAACAAAAATTTGAACTCGTCTAGGTCCATATTACGGTAAAATACATCTATTGTGATCCTCTAGGACCAGCGAAAAAATAATTCTTTGTAACCAAAGTTCGTTATGTCCAAAGAAATGTCGTTATTTTCCTCTCAGAGGGGAACTAAATATTACTTCGAAATAGACGTGAATTCATTATAAATGTGTTCGTTGTAAGCGTGTATTACTATATGTTGATGGACACTTTGAAATGACTTTTAAACTCTGTAAATAGATGAAAGTGAAGCAGCTGAATACGATTTTATACTGCCGAACTTTCCTTAATTTTCTTGAAATGACATGTTTCACTAGCTAGATGCCTTTCACCGCTGAAAATTTTTCTAGACAATTCTTGGAACATCATATGTATCACATTTTGTGGCCATATACTTTTTACACCCAAATAGTCAGCGTTTTGTTACTTTTTTTTTTCAAAGAATCAAAATGAGTCAGATGATGAATACAAACCATTTTATCATTTTGTGTTAAAAATAACGGTTTTATGCATTTGTCTGTATCTCGTATTTTCCAAATATAAAACGATTATGATTACTTAAATTTTTGCTTCCTGGAAGAAATTCAATTACATATTAATAAGTTCGTTTCGAGGAACATACAGTCCATTTCTAAGTAGCAAAATATCATTCATATATCTTTTTAAATCATATTCAGAAAGATAAGATGATTTGGGGTGACCAAAAAAAAAAATCACCAAAATGAGCGGATACGAAATCACCAAAATGAGCGATACTATCCCTCATCTGTTGCATTTAACATTCCTTGAAAATTCTAAACAAATTGTCTCCAGAAACCTTGTTAAAATTTATCTGATAGTAAGGATATCTTGTCATGCAAAAAGATTTTTCCTTCTTCTTCTTCTTCTTCTTCTTCTTCTTCTTCTTCTTCTTCTTCTTCTTCTTCTTCTTCTTCAATACACTGTCATTTTTACGGGCATATGAATTGCAAAAGTTTATTTCTAGTGTACAATGAATTGACATGAAACATTCCATGTATAACATGCTCGCACCGTAAAGAGAATTATTGAGAGTAATTGCATATCATATGCCTTTCTTCTTCACCGACAGGTTGTTGCAGGTATGAACTACAGATTGACAGTGGAGGCTACCTGTGGAGGACAGGTAAATTTTTCCTTTTAAGTCTTTAGAGGACAGATAAAGTTTAGAATTGTAATTCAGTCTATTCCTATCAAGGAAAGTTGAATCTACCACTATATACCGTATATCAGGTAATTTAGCGGATTTCAATTTGAAATGTAGGCGCAATTTTCAAAGGGGGGCGGGGGAAGGGGATTCCATAGGAAAAATGTCGGCACCTTGATTCCTTGTTACCCAAAACAGCCAACATTACCAGAGCGGTAGAATTACCCGATATACGATAAGTCCGCCTATTTCTAAGAATAAAAGGAGTTTTCCACTTATTGGAGGATTGAAAACGTTCGTGTTTCCTAATCATAGGCCAATCTATTTTTAACCATACAGGGCAGGGAATTTCATGTTTCCTTATCATAGGGCAGTCTATTTCTAACTAAAATAGGACAAGATATAATGTTAGAAATGAGGTACATGAATTTTATCATTGATCGTCATTTTAACTGAAAACGTCTGTATAAGAGCTTGGTCCCCCTCCCCCCTCCCCATTATATTTAAAACAATAATTTCAAATTTAAATCACATAGAGAAACGTTGCTGAACAGGACGGTTTTTTTTTTACCAGTAACGTATCCTTCAAAGAACATCATGAAATCTATTTCACAAAGTCACTGTCCGTTTGCGGAAAGGTATATAATCAATATACTTTTGTCGAGAAATATATTTGCGTGAGGGGAACAACTGAAATGGGAGGAAACCCATATATGGAGCACCAAATGAATGTAAACTCAAACAATTATTTAAAGATTTCATTAATTCAGTTATTACTCTCTTTGATATGAATTAATGTGCGCATCAAATCAAGTATTGCTTTCATTAATTGAAGAAAACAATAATTGATTTATGTAATGCGCGCATTAATATTTGATTAATGAGAGCATGATCAACTGATTTAATCAATGCGCGCATTAGTCAATTGATAAGAGAAACAATTGATTTAAATTTCATTAAAGAGCAATAATTGATTTGAAGCGCGGGTTAATTCAATTTGGGAAATTTGACAGTAATGATCCCGTGGTGCTTTTGCAGACGACCGTGTGTCACTTCACAGTGTTTGACCAGTCCTGGACCAATACACGAGAACTGACCTCCAGCCATTGTAACCATGGACACAAACGCGCCCCCTTGGCTGGAGGGATGGAGCACGTGGATACCAGCAGTGACCAGTTCCTGGACGCCATGGGATATGTCGCCTCCCAAGTGGACGCCCAAAGTAACAGCATGTTCAGAGTCTCTCCCGTGCACTACAGCCATTGTTACCAACAGGTGAGTCAGCTATAGATTTACCAACAGGTACGTCAGCCATTATTACCAGACAGTGAGTCAGCTATAGGATTATTACAACGAGTCAGCTTATAGATTATTACCAACAGGTCCGCTACTAGATTATTATACAGGTGAGTCAGCCTATATATAGATTGTTACCACAGGGAGTCAGCTCAAGATTATTACCAACAGGTGAGTAAAGCTATAGATTATTTCCCACAGGGTGGTCAGCCATTATTCAAAGGTATAGTCAGCTCTAGACTTTATTAAGACTAACTAGGTGGAGTAAGCTATCGTTATTACCAAAACAGGTGAGACAACTATAAATGTTTCCAGTAGGCCAGTAATAAACAGGAAGTTTTAAAGAAGCTTCCAAAAGGTGCCTGGGAACTAGTGGGAAATTGTACAGATATAAACATATAATATAAATACGATAGAAATTATTGTATCAATGTCCATTTGTTTTGAAATATTGTGTGTGTTTTTTAAAATGTTCATTTCTTTTTATATAGCTATGCTGTTTTTCTGTGTGTGTAGTTTATACTGACCATTACAGGTAGTGGCCGGCATAAGATATGTATGTGACGTCACCTTCGGTGAGAGCAGTTGTGCTAAGGGCGACACAGCAGATCTGTCTCTATGTGCAGTGAACAGCAAAGGATTTGTGAGTTTATAGTTTAGTTTATGATATGTATTCGGGTATATATCTTACCTCCTGCTAATTTGTAGCTAATTCTGTAGCATTGCCAGTCTGCGTTTACATCCGATCACGTTGAGGGGACCATGCTAGTAAGTCAGTAGAATTCTATACATTTAGTATTCGGGTATGTTTGACAAGACGTTCTCTCCGGTGCATGGACGCGTATTTTCTATGCAATGTTCATTTTGCTGACGTAAAGAGCTAGAAAACTACGTGCCGTGGTTCTTGTCTCAGGGTCAAGGTCAGGTCAAGGTCGCAGTCATTTCATGCTACTCTATGGGACCTTAAAATTCTGTTCATAAATTATATATCGTACACTAGTTAAATATGTATTTACTGAACATTTTGTCTTATATACACTATATGCATTATGAATAAACATTATTTCTGTGTTTTTGCAAACCAGTAAGGTGGTATGGATGAAGAATGCCAATAAATAAGTCTGTACATTTTTGGGTAGATAATATTGCTCCTGGAAAAGATTCATCAGTTGATCGTTTTGGTGTTTTTCAGTCCAACACCTGGCATGTAGATATCGTGTCCCAACCCTGGATGACCACCAAGTATACACTGCAACAGCTGACCATGAAGGTCAGTACAGGACATACTTTGGCTATTTTATAATTATCTGGAGTGGAACAGGTGGCCATATATACCCTATTTAACGAAATATTGGTTTAAATCGTATCTTGTATATCAATAATGCGAAATGTTGTAATGCAGTCTATTCCACACTTGACAGAACGTATCAATGAGCTGTAAACGTACAGCCGACGCATTTACAGTATACTGTAAAGCTAATTTTATTCGCGGCAACTTTAAGAGCTTTATTTCGCGATTTAATCGTGATGTATTGCTTCGCGGAGACTAATTTTCGCGACCGACTTTATCTTTAACATACAAGAGACGTTACATTATCAAATATTTGCAATTATGACGTTCTTGCAAATCTCACTAAACTTCTTAGCACGCGAAACTGGTTTTAGCATTATCATTACAAAATCAGACGTGCAATCCTATTCAAATCATTGCTCCAGTGCACTTCCCCTCACTTTAACAAGGGCATGGACGTTTCGAACCAACTTTTCAAATTTAGATTGCATTTTAAACTTGTATTACAATGCTTAGCTAAAGAGTATTTATGGTTAGTAAATTTTAACGTCTGAACTGTTGACTTCCAAGTGAGATCAACACTTAACAATTCTGACCTTTGTTATATACAAGTCCCGGAAGCCAAATCGATATTAGCTATCACGTCAATAACGGATATTGTATAACATCCTACTTCAGCATGTCCATTTAAAGCGATTATTTTTCAAAATTAAGTTCATTCTAAACACCAATTCAACATGTCTAGTGTTCTTTTTCTCAATTCATATTTCGTTTGGTCCAACATATACGAAATTTCCTTCTACGAGACTCTTCTTTGTAAAAGATAAACAGACCTCGATCCTTGACTCTCTTGTACAATTGCGAAGATTTAGTGGAGCGCTGGTATCTTAATTAATTAAACTTCAGACTGACATACTCAGAAGTTTCAAGATTTGATCTTGGGGCTG
>CAJDSM010089812.1:0-10627 GCA_903981925.1 Ostrea lurida
ACGTAAAACAATAAATAATCAATCAATGTAAGGTAATTAGCTCTGATAGGTCTTGTAACTTGATCATACTTAGCTGCACATCTGTAGCTCTCTGGGAAAATATTGGAACAGACTAGAGAGCCAAGATTTTCCCCTTATACAAACCAATTATGGCGCAGAAAACGTGCGCACGGTTGAGAACTTATTTCGCAATATCCGTGCATCACTTTCTCAAAAAACAAATTACATCAAAACATATTTCTTTACTGTATTGTGTCCAAGCATACCTTCAAATGTGCATTAGAGCCTCATGCAACCCGAAAACTCGCAGCTTCAAATGATTTTATTTGAAGTATGTTTGGACACAGGTATGTCTAATATGTTTTATATCAAATTTAAGAAACGATGATGCAAGAACACGCCAATACTAGACCTGAACCGTGCATTTTTTTTCCTGCGCCGTAAATCGAAGGTTTTTATTTGAGATAGATGAAAGGGCAAAGATCAAGCTAGCAAGTCCCAAACCTGAATACAACACAAGATATATCGGAAAACACAGACCCCTGGATACACTAGAGGTGAGATCAGGTGCCTAGGAGGAGTAAGCATTCCCTATAGACTGGTCACACCCGCCGTGACCCCATGTTCTTGATCAGGTAAACGGAGTAATCGTAGTCAAAATCCGTGTATAAAAAACGGCTAAAAAATTGCTATGAAACACACCATGCAGCATTTTACCCAATTGCTGACCATACTGGCAAACTAGATCGTTATAACGACCATATGATTTGCGAAATGCTGTCTTTAAACGTGACTGTTTCAACTCCTGCAACAACAACTTGTTTGTAAGTAGCTTGCTGTAATTCAAAAACTGATCACACACAGCTCTTGTGTATCGAAAAGTTGAGACATAGATACCAGATACAGGTGATCATCAAATGTTCCTACATGAATATGGGAAGTTGACATTGGAGAAAAGCTGGAATCATCCTGTTTGTCATAAAGTAAACTTGTCAGTTTGCAGTTAATGTCTATGGTCAATAAAATATCCATCCAAGTACGAAGCAGATATGGAAGATATGTGGTGTCTTTTAATATTTTTTAGTTCGCTGGGATTTATCGAATTGACATATGAATGAAAATTATTATCAATAGATAAAACGCCGTCGATATATCGAAATGTCGCATTCGCTAGAGATCTTTTCCCATGTAGAAAATTTCGAATGAATTCTGAGTCTTAAGAATATATAAACAGGTCAGCTAACAAAGGAATACAACGGACTGTTGGAAGACCTGGTCACCAAAAACCACAAAGATATTGTCAGTAAGGAATTTCAGCAGTGCTGGTGGACTGTTAGTCCCCGAGGGTCTCTACAGCCCAGTTGCTATGTACTATGTTACTAGCTTGAAACACGGATATGTATTTAATTGCAATAGTAAAATTAGAAATTCATATCAAAATTAAGGATTATCTCCTTCAGACATAGCTCTGATCCTTCGAAGTATTTGGCTCCAGTTTTTGGCACTACATTGTTCACTTTTATAAAGTTTCACTTTCATGTTTCGAATTTCCAACATTTCGGTTTGAGCATCACTGAAGAGACATAATTTGTCGAAATGCGCATCTGGTGCATCAAAATTGGTACCGTATATTATTTATATAAAGGCAAAGATAACGAACAGTGATCAACCTCGTAAGTCCTAAATAGAATACAAAACAAGGGTTGGGCACACACGGACCCCTGGATACACTAGGGGTGGGATCAGGCGCCTAGGAGGAGTACGCATCCCCTGTCAACTTGTCACACCCGTGTGGGCCCATTGTCATGATCAGATAAACGGAGCAATCCGTAGCAGTGCCATAAACACATATAGGCAAATGCCGAATCTGCACCCCCCCCCCCCAATAAAATAAAAAAAAGATGAAATAAAATAAGTTTATCAAAAATATTGTAGCTAAACATATATTTACTTTGATGTCACGCATCAGTTATACTTTTAACTACTCAGATTTACACCAAATGATTGTGTTCAAAGGCACTCCCCACCTTAATTTGGTTTTTAAAAAAATACACTATATACTATTAAAAAAAATACACTATATACTATAAAAACAATACACTATATGCTATAAAAAAGTAGTATATAGTGGGTTTTTAAAAAGATGGGGAGTGCCTATGATTGTGTTTGTGTTACTAGAAGTCCCTGCCATGTGACTTTCAATCATTTATAGAATAAATTTCACTTTTCTCTTGCATGGTACATATATTGTATAATTTTCTTTTGCTGATGAAGGAATGTCACACGGTGGTGGCGGCTAGATTTACTTTTCCGTGTTGTATTTATAAGATGATGCTTCCGTATTGTTTCTTTATATAGCAGATAAAAATAAGACTAATTGTGAATCAGTTTTATGTAGCTTTTCTAGTGCGTGTTTTGTTCCCATGTTTTAGTTTACTTTGTTTAGTTTACATTCCTTCCAAGGCCTGACCACCATTACATGACGTCACGAAAACTGCACAAGTCGTGATAAGATGTAGTCGAATTAATGAATTTATTTATTCAGAATAAAAAAAAAAACAATCCATATAAACAATTTCTTTATTTTTTCTCATCGTATTATGATATGAAATTTGAGTTACCTTGATTTATTTGTATAATTGAGTAATCTGGTAGAACCAGTTTTCGTGACGTCATGTAATGGTGGTCAGGTCTTGGAAGGAATGTACAAAATATCGTAAAAGTATGTCCGTTGTTGGATTATTACGAGTGACTTTAGACTTCTGAAGCGACGGATGAGAAGTAAAATCATTATTGAGCTTAACTGTTCCGGTGAAAAAGTTTGTTTTGGCAAAAAAATCGGGCCCGAATCGAGGAGGGGGTCAGAATGTCGTTGCACACCTGGTGTATTTATATTATATAGATATCATTTTTCCCTATTAATACCTATCTATTGATTAAAATTCAGATACCTAAAATTCAGATACCTGTGCTTATATCTTGCATTATAATGGATACTGTTGTTTATAATGACATTAATGTCGTTTTTACCAAGAAATACAGAGTTACACGTGTGTTAAAAATTAACCAGTTATTCAGTTTTCTATAACCTGCCATAGTAAAAATGTCTATGAACCTTCAATGCTTTACTATTAGAGTAATTCTTCACGTGATCTTGTAGTTATACCTTTTATGTATTAAAAATATTCTTAATGTAAACTCGTAGGCTTGTAACAAACCCTCTACTTCCATTTTTGTAACATGCATGAAAATATCAGAATATAACAAACAGTGATCAATCTGATAACTCCTAAACGGCATACAAATAAAGAGTAGGGCAAACACGGACCCCTGTACATACCAGAGGTGGGATCAGGTGCCTAGGAGGAGTAAGCATCCCCAGTTGACCGGTCATACCCGTCTTGGGCCCTTTATCTTGATCAGGTAAACGGAGTAGGCCGTAGTCAAAATCAATGTATAAAGGACGACCTAACAATTGGTATGAAACACGTCAGACAACATTTGACTCAATGACAGGTTGTATTGGTAAACTAGATCGTTGTAACGAACATAGATTTTACGAAATGCTTACTTTAAAACCCATGTAACATAATCTTGTTTGTCAGTAGCCTGCCTCGATTTAAAAATGATAATGCGCAAAATAAGCTCTTGGGACAGACCATATACAGGCGATGATGGAATGTTACTAAAAGTAGCAAAATCCCATCATCGCCTGCATGTGGTGTTCATATCTCTCAACTGATTCGATATGCAAGAGCTTGTTCTGCGCACTTACATGTAGATATGGGGAGTTGACTATAGAAAAGCTGAAATCATCCCGTTTGTCAAAAAAGTGAGTGATTAGTTTGTCGTAATGTCTATGTTTAATAGAATATAAAGTATGAAGCAGGAGTGGAACACTCTGTGGTGTCCTTTATTTCGAGTTCACCGGGACACTTGGTATATCGAATCAACATAAAATTATTAATAACTTCGTCAATATATCTAATTGATTTGTTTCCTCAAGTCTTGTAGGAGCTTTTGAATAAATTCTGTACAAATTGAGTAACTGAAGCAATAAGCATTCCATCCTCCTTATTCCCAACATCCTTGAGTTATTAAAGTCCCAGAACTTTTCGTTTTTAGCACGTCGTCTTTGAATAATGTGATCAATCCGAATACCAACAGGCTGAAGTTCTCTTTTTATTATTGTAAATCTAGCTACCTCAAAAATAAATAAATATTTTTTTTTTTAAAAATCGGTGACTTTGGTGTAATAATTTATCTGGTTCGGAAATTTGTAAACAGCATAAAGATGTGTGAATTGCAAGGATATATGGATGTTTCATTGACAGCTGCTAATCTTGTCCCCTCAGTGGAATTTCCCTATCCCACATTCATACTAATGAAGGATTCTATTAATCTTTCCAGATTAGTACATGAATATAGTGGATTTCCTCTTTAATTTTCAATTGTTTTTTATTTTGTTTTATTTTTTTTATGTCTCATTCGAGGATTTTTCATTTAATACACTCATTGTTATCGATATTACTCATAACGTTTAAAAAATGTGCGCAATTCAAGCGATGTAGAGGCACGTGAACATTCATGTAATTGGGAAGGCTGCGTGATTTTCTTGTGATTGTGTAATCAGAACGTAAAACGAAATTTTTAAAAAGATCAAAATTCATTATCTTAATTACCATCACTATTGCGTTTTACAGGTCCATACTCCTATTCTACATTTACCCATTTTAGAAAAAAATTGTCATTCGTTGGGCTATTTTCATCTTTCTTTTCTATTCTGATTCTAATAATGAAGCTGAAAAGGCAAAGACCAGATAATGAAATATGAATTTCGATCCATCGGGATATCGAAGAATTCCTTATAATTACAACAGACAGAGATATCCACATGACGATATAGCGATAGACTGTGAATTAGCACCTGTAAGGGGATGCGAGTGACAGCTGAATATGGTTATCACTCATATCACATGACAGGGCAATGGTTATTGCACCCAGGAGTAAACGTGAGCCTTGTAAGCGCGCGAGAGACGCCGGAAAGTGACTACCAGATTGATGGACTGGTTGAAAGCTCGACAAACGTACATCAATTCTTCATTTCATAATACATAATGAATAGTGAAGCCCTACTCTTTCATAACAAAAAATATTAGCAGTTCGAACAGTGTAGCTTGCCACTGAACAGAGAAAAATTGCATGTAGAGAGAACTAAAATAGCCGGTGCCTGCTGCTCAATCTCATTCATATTTTGTAACAAAATGTTTAAATAAACAGAGAATGCTGTTAAATAATAGGTGAGGCTGTGAGCCATGAACTCTGTAAGCACTCTCAGTCAAAGATCACATATATTTAGCCAAAGCTTGTGATAATTATTTTAATTTGATACGTACGAAAGTAACGTTATTTAATTGAGGTATACATTGTACATGTAACATGTACACGTACATGGAATTACAGAAATGATGATAAAAAAGGCTATAAATTCAATAATTCACCACTACGTACTAAACGAATCTAAATCGCCCTTAAGGTAGGTCCTTACTCCTGGACTTACTTCTGATTTCTCATATATTTGAGGACATGATAATAGCAAACCAATAGGGTTGTCAGTATAATGAGTAAATTATGGTATTTTTATTACGTGTACCCCCATTTGTCAAACGGCAAAATCAGAATATCATTGAAGAACCTAGAACATGTAAATAAAATTTTGTTTGAGGTACCATGCTGCAATATTCCCCCTCAAATATGAAATGAATACATCTAATTAAATAATTAGAAGTGCAATTTTAACATAATTTCATCTTTTTTAAATTATGGTGGTACAAAAATGAACTCGATACAGGCCCCCGGGAGACACAAATACAGTACTGCAATACCACTAATATGAATATTCTAAAATTTGACTCTTGATTTTTCATTCAAACTTGCATAATATAATTCATATATGAATGCTTGTTAAAATACATTAAAAAATCTGCACTTTCACAGCATAAGATTTTCACAACATATGATCTCCATTTATATATTTTTACATTTTTTGGAGGCCAAAATAGCCATTTTGAAGATGATTTTCACATAAAAGAAGGTAAAAACATAATATCAAGTACATAATTGTTTTATTTAATTCCACAAGTGCATTATTGCATATCATGAAAAAAGTCTTTTAATTACAGATAATTTTAACATGCAATACCCCCTGTATGAAATTAAACAATATGTACCTCTGGATTAATGTGTGGATTAGATAACAAGAAATGGGAAAAAAAAAGATTGGAGCCATAGTCTATTCAACTATAAGTGATGGGATGTTACTGTATTTATTTTACTAAATCAAAATACATCCAGGTAAATAAAATACAGTATAAATACACCTAATATGAGCAATATCACTCCAGAAATGAGGTCCCGCTACTAGAACCCTACTTTAAGATCGTGAACAGTGAACAATAATCTTATTTAGCGTATTTCAATCTCTAAAGACTTCCATCTATAATTAACTGAATACTGAATTTTATTGGAAGTATACTAGTAACTTTGTTATGAAATTGTTCAGAATGACATGGATTTATTTTACTTATAATCCAATGTCAGTACATATATATGGTAATTACATGTACATGTAAGCTCAAACTTCTGAATGACAGTAAAAGAAGCTCAACATTTTCTCTTGAAGTTATTTCAATAGCTTTAACTTATAGATCTGAAGGGTCAATAGATATATTAGTCATCTCGAACTTTTCGCACACCTCGACATCAAGCATAGGTCTCTCAAATGACTTCATGAAAAACTTGATTTTTTGCAGTTGTGCTGAAAACAGATTGAAAAAAAAAGGTTATTGAGTGATCTGATTAGTCTGTTGTTGTGGGAATGTGATTCTCTGAATTATGTTGACGTATACAATCAACAAAAACCACCAATATGTGGAAGGCGATCTTTTCAATCCTTCCTCTCCCATCTCTACTCAGAGTTGTCGTTCCTTGCTCTGGCTAAACGGTTTTTATTGATAAAATATCTTCGTTAAATAGAAAGGAAACATTTAAGTCTAGTGGTTGAGTACCTGTGCGTTTAGTAAGTATCAGCCTACACAGTATGAACAAGATGTGGAAGACCGATTGTAAAAGTACAAAAATGCGTTTAGTTCGTTGATTACTCTCTACCGGCTAGGCCTACTACATACGTTTCAGTGTGGTATGAGTTTTTGTCAACGTTGTTACATGTAATACTAAGAAAGAATATATTACTAAAAAAATATTAAACAACCACGAATGTGTGAAGACATCATTATCCAGGCAGCTTCCTTTTTCAAAGTGGGACGTGAAGGGAGGTAGTGGTGGAGATCTTAACAAGCAAAAATAATACACCCCCCCCCCCTCCGTCTGTAAAATGCACTTTAACACAAACATCAAAATCTCTAATAAAGGTGGGGTTGTGTGGGACGAATTTTCCTTCAATAGCTGGTTTAATTTATTGGTTTAAACAGACATATAAATACGGAGAACTACAGAGTACAATAACTAATTCAGTCAACTATGAGACTAAGGTTAGAATAACTCAACTGCAACGAACGTGAAAGTTGACTGTGTATAGATCTACTACATCATTAACCACGTAAAAATTCAGATTAATCGTAAAGAAAAATCCGCAAAACTATACCCGGCAAAGAGTCGCATAACTCTCGTAAAATCAGTCTATTGGGGCGAAACTTAAAGTTGATTTGTAACCATACATAAGTAAATCCCACATTCTTAAATCATATCATGATAAAAAAAAAATGTAGAAGACAAAAATTGAAATTCATTCAATTACGAAACTAAGTCTTACATTTTTTTGCTAAAATAAGTCAACCTTCACAAACTGAAAATTCAGTTTTTGTTGCATAGTTGAATGCATGAACTTTGCGAAAATTACTCATTTATAAAGAAGAAAATTCGCGTTGAAACGCAAAAAAAAAAACAACAACAAAAAAACCTAACTTTTTGATGGCACAACAAAACACATTGATCCCCCGCTTTTCGATCTTTACTCGCATGCGCACAGAGGATAAACATTTCAGAATGTCGATGCATACAATGGATATACCCAGAATTTTTACACAATATGAGGGAAACGAGGTTAGAGTAGAACGAGGTACAACTTATATGCAAAATGCAATTTACGTGGGGATTATTATGACCGTTTGATAAACCAAGAGCCATGAGACACGCACGCAAGTCTATTAGGTACGTGCTATATTTATCTGAAAACATCACGTGTTTAAAAAAAATGTTAGCCTAGTCTAAAAGGACATGGAAGGGGTTTCGTTGGAATAAAGATTTTTAATTGCTTAATTATAAGAGGCAGGGACTATTCATATTCCTGAAAAGCGAGTGTGGACCCTTCAAGGGGTATTCATGTTATAACTTTCTACACAATACATCTGTTGTCATTCTAAAACAAGTGATGTAAAATGCCCGAGTCCTTGAAGAAACTTTTGAATTCCGGATGATCTTCATACACATAGCGCAGTTGAGAGCTAATTGAGGCCGCATAATTGTTCAAAATACATGTAGTCGGAATCGGTATAATTTTTTATCATTTTATCAGTACGTATTGTAAATAGCACTTGATGAAGATTGAGCTACAGTGTCTCTTTAAAGAATAGTGAAAAAGAATCTGGAAAACTAAATTTGGCAATGAATCTCCTACATGTATATCGTCATCTCACTCCACTGTAAAGAATCTGAAACTTTAATTATCTGTAAAATTACAGTGCCAAATACTAAGTTTCAGTTTCTTGATAAAAAAAAAGTGTGGAAAATCAATAAAAGTGGAACAAACTGAATGACAGACAAATGGGCGGATGAAGAAACGACGAAGAGGAAACCTATAATCAACCTCGGTTTCGCCATTAGGGAACTAAAACAAATGTGTAAAAAAAAAAAAAAAAAAAAAAAAAAAAAAAGAAAAGAAATCTCCTTATAAAGAATATGTTTGTGTGTTATAAATCTAGGAGATTTCGACATTGTTTGATTTAGATATGTCAATATCATTCATAGAATCTACAGTACAGGAGTTGAATTTTTAAAAGTTGGCTGTTATTTATGTCATCGTCACAAGTCATGGGTTATTGATTCGTTACCTCGCACTAACCCTTGACATATGTCACGATTCAAACAATGAGCTCGGGACGGAGCACATGACTGGTGTTGCAGCCTGTAGCGTGGAGCCAATCAGAGAACGGCTTTTATATACGAGGGCCGTTCGAAAAATACGTAGACTTTTGTCATACTAATTTTATTTAACGTCATATTATAACCAAATTTGGTAGATATGTTTAACCATAAATTCAACTAAATCTAATTAAAAATTTCCAATATATTCCAATATATCTAAAAGTTATTTAAGATTGAAAACTGTGAAAATGGGGTCACGGAGCACGTCGAAATTTCGTACTATACAAACAATACACTGTATAATGTTAAAAGTCATATCTCTGACAAATTGCACTAAAATTAAAAAAAAAATCAAATGGTTAATTCAAGAATTGTTACCTCATGTCACAATTAAATATCGGCGCAGTACATTGCTTCGTTGAACGGAAATCGCTTAGAGAAGTGAGGTATTCTTCTTAAAAAATTGCGAAGAAAGTTGACGTCGCATGACGTTACGGAGCAGCAAGTAGCGATAGCATTTTTGTTGCCGTCAAGAAAACCCCTATACAAACTTTTAATATGTTAGACAAAGAAGAAAATATGTTAAAAGACAGGCCTGCATTTCTTTATAAATGACATAGGGGTTTTTGAGAGGTATACACTCTATATGGAATGATTGGCGATCTAGGAGACAGCGAATTATCCCGGGGAATTATCAGTAAAAATCGCGTCGGAAGACTTCATAACGTCATGGTTTTCCTATTGTAATTTAAGCAGAGTAATAAAGTAGAAAAATTGAAAAGTCCGACGAACTTTAATTATACTATTCGAGCAATTGTTAACCAACTAGATGTCAAATACTATAGAGATGTTTTAATGAGTTGGTAAGGCTTTACCGACTTTGAGTGAGATGTACAGAAGTATTTATTTTTGAGAAACTGTGAAATACATTATCGTGACGTTATGGTTTTAACGTCATCATTGCTCCGTGATGACAAACAATGCTGGTTTTAAATTTTGATAACACCAGTTCCATCTAATTAAATGCGATGAAAATTCATACACTTATAGGATAAATGTTTTAACATAAGATAATGTGTTGACTTTGCATTTCTTGCAAATAATTTGAAAAATACAGGCTTTTTCTATGTATTTTTTGAATGGCCCTCGTAGTCAGTCGAAAACTTTTCTTTTTTAAAAAATAAATAGGAGGAATGATTGACAGACTTTCTGAGGCATGATAATGCTGAAACCATATTGTGCTTTCAAATGAAAAGGCAAAGATAACGAACAGTGATCAATCTCTCTTAAGTCCCAAACAGGATACAAAACAAGAGTTGGACAAACACGGACCCCTTGATACACCAGAGGTGGGATCAGATGCCTAAAAGGAGTAATCATCCCCTGTCGACCGGTCACACCCACCGCGAGCCCATTGTCTTGATCAGGTACTGAGTAAACGGAGTAATACAAAAAGGCGAAGTTA